>APFE031464998.1:0-12950 GCA_000404065.3 Pinus taeda | reverse complement strand
GCCCCCTTCTAACCCCCCGGTTAACTACGTGGGCTAGTCGTGGAAAGAATATAACACAACCCAACAATCTGATTATCTTACTTCTGAGCTTCCTTTCTCTGGTCTCCAAGATGGCTTTTGGTTCCAAAACCAGATGTCCCTCATCATCAAGTGGAGGCAATTCCACAACTGCTAACTTATTTCCCTAACACTCTCTTAAGGCGTGAAACATGGAAAATATTGTGGATTTTTCTCCCTAGTGGTAGCTCCAACTCATAATCTACATCTCCAACCCTCCTGATCACCCGATAGGACCCATAAAATCATGGTTGCATTTTTTCGGCCCCCTTCTATTTCAGAGTGGAATGTCGGTGCGACTGCAACCGAAGGTACACTAAATCCCCTTCGTTAAAATTCCTCTCAACCTGATGCCTATTAACATATATCTTCTTCTGATTCTGAGTTGTCTGCAAATTATCCTTAAGATCCTTGAGGATGTCTTAGCTCTCTAGGATCCAATATTTGGCCTTTGGGGCCCGACTGCCTCCAAAAACAATGTCACTATAAGATAAAGCATCATAACCATATAAAGCATGGAAATGAGTCACATGGGTGGTGTTGTAGCAGTACTCTCCCTATCGAATCCATGCCCTTTGTTTCCATGTCACATAATTCCTGAGATAAACCTCTAGCCATTTATTTAGCCTCTTTATCTGGTCGTCAGTCTGTGGATGATAACTAGTGATCCTACTAGAACCCCCCCATAAATCAACTATCTTGGTCACTGACTATAGTCTTAGGGAGTTTGTGTAGGCAGAAGACCTCCCTAAAGAAAATATCTTCCACTTGAGAAGGTGAATACCGTGTTGGAATGACAAAGAAATGTGTGAACTTGGTCACCCGGTCAACCACCACAAAAATTCAATCCTTCCCCTGCACTGAGGGAAGCCCTATGATGAAGCCCATAGAGATACTCTCCCATTTCCCCTCAGTAATGGGGATAGGTTGTAGTAACCCTGTTGGATGGGTCAACTCCCCCTTGTTCCTTTGACAAGCCTCACACTCCTGCACATATCTCAATATGTCTCCCTTCAAGCCCTTCCAGGTGAAGCGCCCTCTCATTGCCGTGTAGGTATTTATGAATCCTTGGTGCCTAGATAAAGGGGAATCATGAGCTGCACGAAGAATATGCTCCCTCAACTGTGACCCCAAAACTAAAAATATGCACCCCTTTTAGTATATAACCTCGTCCATCACCCTGTAATGCTTATCTCCATAAATTCCCTCCAAGATATTGCATGCCCGATGATCCTTGGAGTACTCCACTAATAGTTGTGCCTTCCATTCATGGAAAATTCTCATGATTGAAAATCCTGTGGGCCTCCTAGATAGTGCATCGGCTACCACATTATGCTTTCCTTACACATACTCAATATCAAAATCATAGGCTTGCACCTTGCTAACCCATCTCTGTTGTCTGTCGTTGAGGCCCTGTTGCTCCATGAAGTGACAAAGACTATTGTGATCTGTCTTGACCCGAAATAGGTTACCCACCAAATACTATAATTTTTTTTCCAATGCATGCATTATGGTCAACGTATCCTTGTTGTCTATGGAATATAACCTCTCATGAGGTAGGATCTGCCGACTCTCGAAAGTTGCCTTGATCCCCTCATCCGATGCATCACACTCGAATGTGAACGACTGCGTGAAGTATGGAAGTGCTAATACTAGGAAACAACTCATCACCTCCTTGAGGTGATTGAATGTTGTTTGAGCTCCATCTATCCATGTAAAAACCCCCTTCTTAGACAGATCAGTGAGGGGTGATTCCAACTGTGAGAAGCCCTTAATGAACTTCCGGTAGTAAGTACAAATGCCGAAGTACACTCTCAGCATTGTCTCATCGCTAGGCACTAGCCAATCTTGAATGGCCCTGATCTTCTCCTCGTGCACCTTGATGCCATCTGTGCCTATGATATGTCCCAAGTAGAGCATCTCTATCAGCCCAAACTTGCTCTTGGACATCTTGGCGCAGAACTTCTGCTCCTTCAAGATCCGTGACACCGCCTCTAGATGCTACAAGTGCTCCTCCCACGTCCTGCTGTAAATCAAGATATCATCAAAGAATACCATAAAAAATCTCCTTAGTTGACCTTTGAACACATGGTTCATGCATGAGTGAAAATTAGGAGGTGCATTGGTCAACCCAAAAGGCATGACCAAGAACTCAAAATGCCCATAATGACATCTGAAAGATGCTTCAGAATATCCTTCTCCCTCACCCGAATCTGATGATACCCAGATCACAAGTCTATCTTAGAGAATTATTTGCCTCTTATAATCTCATCCATTAACTCATCAATACATGAAATGGGATACCAGTTCTTCAATGTATTCTTTTGAGAGCCTTGTAGTCAATGCACATGTGAAGAGTCCCATCCTTCTTCTTCACCAACATGATTGAAGAATTGAATGGACTGGAACTTGGTCTGATGTGGCCCAACACTAATAGCTCCCTGATGGCCCTCTGAATATCATCCTTATAGGCTTTGGGATGCCTATAGCGTGTAGTGTTGACTGCCTGCACAGTAGGATCCAACTTTATAGTGTGCTCAAACCCCTTGTCAGGTGGCTGCCCTAGTGGTATATCTCCAAAACTACCAGACACATGTCCAATATCGCCTGTATGTTAGGATGTGGGGGCTTTCCCCATACCCCAACCTCCAAAATCCTCATCTCTAATAAAAATGCTATGTCCCCATGTCTCAAATCAACCTCCATCATGTGGGCCTAAATCGTCTGTGGAGGATATGAGTGCATGCCTCGAAGAATCACTAGTTTACCATCCAACTCAGTAAACTCCATCACTAGTTGCCTCCGGTCAGTGGTAACTCGGCCAAGGGAATACAACTATTGGACACCCATCACCACATTGGTGTTTGGTACATCCACCACAAAGAAATGATCTATCATCAAATAGTTCCCCATGGTCATTGTCAGATTAGGAACATATTGAGTGCTCTGCATAGTTCTGTCTCCTGGTACCAGAACTGAAAACCCCTCAAACTCTACAATGGTGATGCCTCTCCTCTAGACCATCTAAGCATCAATAAAATTGTGGGTGGCCCCATTTTCTATTAAGACTGAGGCATGATGTCCTTGCATTGTGCCTCTGATCCTCATGGTAATAAATTTGGGAACCCTGCAAAAAGAGGCTAAGACTCGCCCAGATGGTGCAAAAGATGCTCCCCCATGTGGTGGTGGTATGGTGGCCCCCCCTCTACTGGATCCTCACTATCTTCTCCACCAAGCTCCAACTCCAACTCATCCTCCTGATTGTTGTCGGAGAAAACCTCGATATAATGGACCTTGCCTGTTGTGCAACGATGGCTCGGTTCCCATGGCTCTCGATATGTGAAACACAACTTCCTCCTCCTGAGGTCTCTCCTGGTATCATCATCCAACTTCCCTCGCCCTTGGGTTGCTCTCTGTGTTGGGGGTGCTCTAGTGTCACTCCCCTTCTGAGGGTAGGGAGTGCATGGTGGAAAGGTTCTCGGGTCTTGTGGATGGCCCCCTGCAAGTATTTCATACAAGTCACGACCTCCAATAGAGTAGAGGGTTTGCGTGACTTCACCAATCCACATAGTGGCTCCGTTTGTCCCTCCACAAATGTGTATACTTGCCTAGCATCAAAAAATATGGCACCATGACTAAGACCCTCACAAAATTCGAAATATAATGCTTTGGATGTCTTGTTTTCCTAAGCTAGGTCAACTAATCCAAGTTGACTCGAATCGCAGATTTAACCAAGATCTTTTTCTTTCATGATGTGATTAGAATTGCATTTAAAAGAGCATAAAGGAACATATATGCATGTTGTAAAGAAGAAGGATCATGACAAGAATCAACAACATAAAACACAAGACATTGATAACAGAGTTTGTCCAGGAGGGACTACGTCTCTGGGCCCCGGTTTCAAGATGGTGTAGGCCGCTGCATTAAGTGCTAGAAAGAGTGATGATGTGCATAAATGTGTTTTCTCTATCATACAAGGAATATGCCCTCACACAGGAGTGGGTCCAAGAGATGTTCCATTGCAGGAACTCTCATTCAAAAAAGAACTCCTATCAACATGACATAATTTCACATAAGTTAATAATGAGCATCCCGCCAACATGGCATCAAATGGATCTCAATTCAAACATACATGGAGACACATGAGTATCTTGTCAACATGATGACAAAGGATCTCAAGCAAAACATGACAATAAGTACATCTCACATCAAGAACAAAACAAGATCCCACATCAAACATCAAAGAGGGATCTATACAACACAATGCATCTCAAGCAAAGAGACAAAGAAGTTCATGATCACACTGCATATACCTCACATAAAGGAATTATCTAAAGAAGAGGATGACAAACTGCTGGATCTGGCTGTACCATCAATCTTGTGGCATCGAATCTCATGAAAATTACTGCTCACACATTGAATGTTGATACCTACACTCCACTTTGAAAAGTGGTTGAAAAATGGAATGATCAAATGGAAAATCTGATTACACCATTAGATTTGTGGCATTGAATAGTGTAAAATCCACTGTCAAATTTCTGAATTCAGACAAAGTGAAAATTTGGGGCTACAGGGATCTTTTAGTTCCCCCTAGAATCCTCAAAGATTCCCTCCTCCGGGTCATCTGAAGATCTGCTACTCAGATCAAAATTCTATCTACACCATCAAGTTCGTGTCGCTGAGAGTTATAGGATCAACATAAAGTTTGTCCACTTTGGACATTGGAAAAATTCCGCCCCTCCTGAAAATTGGGCTCAATCATGGTTCCACTTGCCTCTTTTCCAAGCTCATGGTTCCACCTACAAATTAATTAAAAAACACTGTCTCGATTTCCGTGCTATGCCTTGGCCTCCGTGCACTGAAGGAATGTGGGTTTTTATAATGTTGAGCCGGCAGATCTCCCAATGGGGTATGTTTGGCACGTTGGCAATTTTAAGAATATGGTTGAGGAGGGGTTGAGGGATCAAATCCCGCCCCTCCCATTTTAATACAATACATATCATTTTTTATTAAGTTGGGTGGCGGTTCCACCAATCTAGTGGACCGCTCCCCTATCCTCTGCCATGTTATGTGGTTGTATTGATGTTTTTGGGTTGGCATATTAAATGGGTTGTGGTTGGCGTATGCCACATGGGGCTGCCTGGTGGGAGCTGACCAACGTGGGCCGGGCTGGTTCAATTCCCACTGGCTCTGTTAATATATATATTATTTATATATATATATATATATATACTATATATATATTACTATTGACCCCCACGTGGGTTGGGCCGTTTATATAATATATATCGGCCCCACGTTGGCCGGGCCGGTTCAATTCCAACTAGCTCTGTTAATATAATATATATATATATATATATTATATATATATATTTATTATATATATTATTATATATATATATATATATCGGTCCCCACGTGGCCGGGTCGGTTCAATTTCCCACTAGCTTTGTTAATATATATATATTATATTTATATATTATATTATATTTATTATATATTATTATATCTATATTATATATATATATATATATTATATATGTATTATTATATATATAGTATTAATGTATAATATAACGTTTTGGTTTGGGGGGGTGCGCGGGGTCCACTAGAGTTGGCCCGCCCACCCCAACGTTAACATTGTTTATTTATGTGGTTGGTTGGACTGGTTGGGGGCGACGGGGGTCACCTTTATTATTTTTTTTTTTTGTTTGTTTTTTGTTTTTTTTTTTTTTTTTGTTTTGTTTTTTGTTTTTTTTTGTTTTTTTTTTTTTGTTTTTTTTTTTTATAACAATAGTCATATTTTTGAATTTGTCTAATATAAAGGATATTAGACAAATTAAAGAGGCAACAATTTCTCCTGCTCTTGGGAGCTAGGCTTCATGCCCCAGGGTCGGTCAAATTGTAGGACACTTAAACCTGGCCCACAACCCAACTTTGACTGGCTCTTTCTCCCTCATATGAGCTCGGATTTTAGTGTTGTTTGCACCTCTAGAATCAAGGAGATGAGCACTTTGATGCATTGTGCAGTCTCCAAAAATTCTGCAATGTTTGCTGCAAAGATATGCTTGAAAAACCCACCTTTGGTGCTAAGAAAATTTTGCAAATTTATATCTAGGCTCCCCAAGAAAAAGCCACAAAAACCCAGAAAAGGTTTGGCCTGATTTTGACCTCCCAAAATTGACCCCCAAAAGGCCCTACGCCCTCCAAAACTGCTGAAGCACACTGCCTGCCAATATGCCAACAAAATCCTCCTCAAACACTCCAAAAAGGTAGAAATCACATCCACTAATTCTTCCCTTATCTCGCCCGACAAGGATCAACCTCAATGGTTGAGTATCCACCTCCCATGTGTACCCAATCTCTGCCTTCTGCACTGGCCCCATCCCAGGAAGTGCGAAATCTCCACTGAATGACAACTCTCTCCTCCAGTCCCAAAACTCACCCAAAGGGAAACAAATCACCAAATATTCTCTTCCAGAATTTCTCTCGGCCAAATCTTCCCTAAAGAATGCCAAAATCACAACTTGGTTTCTCCTACTACGTCCTCCAGAAATACGCACCACTTGGAGACACTGAATACAAATGTTGGAAACCACACTGAAAATCACCTCCAAAAGATTATGGACTTAGGGTGACACTCGAAGTCCCCCAAAGAAAGGGTGAGTTATCCGCTTGGAAAAGTCTTGCTAAACAACAAGTAACCCGGTTAAGCAACTCGAGAAATTGAGAAGAAATTCGATATGCCAAAGATGATGAAATGAGGAGTGTTGCCTTCCTTTTATAGATTTTTTGGAGCCTTTTCCCCTCTTTCATGGGACCCTCACTGAGCCTTCAATTTCCCTCTCATGAATTTCGACCCATTGGCTTAGGGAGTGCGTATTTCCTAGTGTGGTGGATCCCACATACTACTAAAAAACCAAAATAACTTACTTCTAACTCGTAAGTCTTCTCGATAAAATCGAATGGGCCCCATATCCTCCAAAATTAGCCCCAAAATGTAGAAATTAATCATGTTCCAAAATAATTTAGGAAGGGACATTACACTCTGTTGATAAGAGTTTGTGGTTGAAGTGTGAAGTCGTAATTCCAACAAAGTGAGTAGGGCCTAATTCAGTGGGGTGGAGTTATGGATTTGGATATGGGCCATATATTTGTCTTCTTTAGAGAAGTAGTGTAGTTTTGAGATTTGTTTTGGAATGACTATATAGTTAGTTGAAGTTTTTTTATCTTTCATAAGTCTTTGGGAAAAAATTCTACCTTATTGGAATTAGTGTTAGTCCTTTGAAACATGCTTGGAATCCTAGCAAAAGCTTGAAAAATTCAAGGATTGGATTAGCGAAAGTTTGGAATTTAGGGGTTGGAGCTTTGTCCCCATTCTCCATCCATATGGTTCAATAGGAGCTATCACCATGGGCTAGCGGAAATGGGCTTAAGTATGGAGGGAGGAAGATATCTGGGATCCGTCAAGTACCATAGAATCTAGGCATAAATATATTTGATAGTATGTCATCCAAGATATGTTAAGTGTAGTAGATGGTAATCGAAAACCTATTAAGTGATAGAAGTGGGCATTGGGATTTATCAAGATCTGAATATCTAGACATTTGGAAAAATGTTATAAATGGATTTTTCCAAAAATCCAAATGCTGAATGGAAGAACCAATGCATGAAAAACTAATTGTTGGAAAAAACCTAAGGATACAAAATGTATTAAGAACCATGGATTGGCATCATATTTTATTAAGTGTTGGAGATGGACTACTAGAGTATGTTAGGAAACACAATTTTGAGCATCCAAAAATTTAAAAAGAGGAAATTTCTTAAAAACTTGTATATTGATGCCAACATAGCCATGGGGGCTTCACTGGGGGAAGAAATACCATACCATGTGCATTAATATTGGCGGATATATATTGAGGAAAAAATGACATAATACATTGAGCATATAATAAGGGATAAATGGTTTTTATAGTATAAAAAATGGAGCTCAAAGTTAATGAAAAAATATAAGGGGGTATAAAAAATGTTAATAGAAAAATGGATACCTACAATATCTAGTGAAATTAGGGGTTTTTAAAATCGGGAATGTGTATTGGGTTTGTATTGGCAGGGGGTTAAATAATGTGATTTTTAGAGGTATTTTCCAACATGTAGTCAAATTAAGGGTATTTTTTAGTATGTCAGGAACCCACGTGATATGTTAGAGATTCATTGAGTGAACATAACATACCACATGGAAGTCATGTGTAGCCCATGTGGGCATTCATAGACCCTAAGAGTAGGAAAGTGCTAACATGTAATGATGATGTGTCACATTGAGGTGGTATGAGGTACAATTTTTGGTGAGATGGCATGTTGCCATGTTGCTAACTGCATGCCAATATGGTGTGATGATGTGGTGGATTTTGGTGTGGAAGAGTCATTGTGGCAGTCGACATGTCACTATCACGGTAGGTGATGTGGAATTCAAAAATTCAAAGTTTTTTGAAATGTGGGTACCACTATGTCTGTTATTAATTTTAAAAATTTCAATTAATTTTCAAAATAATTATTAATAATTATTAATATTAATTAATTTAATAATTATTTTTTAAAATTTCAATTTAATTTTTTAAAATTAATTTCTTAGTAATATTATTTTAATTTTTAAATTCTCAACTATTCTTAATTAATATTTTTTTTAATTTTTCATCTAATTTTAAAATTAAAGATTTTAATTCCTTTCAAATTAAAAATCTACCTATCTATATCCCTCATTTTTTTTTTTAATTTTAATTTCCGAATTAACATATCCTAATTTAATCATTATTATTTTTTCAAAAAGTGGTTGGTGAAATATTATTTTTTCAAATATATTAAGTGTAGTTGGTCAAACATTATTTATTCATTTTAAATTTTGATTGTTAATCCAATGAATACATAATTCATTTTTTTTTTCCTATTAAAAGGCTCTCCGACACTCGTTTACTCACAAGACTCTCTGTGCCCCCTGATGATGGATGGAGTCACCATCCAAAACATTGGATGGATCACACATATTATAGTGTTATTCGAGAAATATCTAACAATGTGGATACCATTACTAAGAATTATAGAATGTTGAGTTACATGACTTCTCTTTTCTTGATTTTGGGTGCAGCGTAGGAAGGAGAAAAAGGGTATAACTTGAAACATAGTCTTATCTCTTCACTTTAATTTTGTTTATGTGGAGAATGATACTTTAAGAGATTAAAATTTCAAGCATTTAAGAGTGATTTTCTAGTGTTTCCCCATTGCCAACAAGCGTCCATAGCCCCAACAAAGTCACTGGAATCACAAGTGTTGCTTCGCTTCCTGCAAGTGTCCATAGCCTCGATCAAGTTGCTTGCATGCCCTAGTAGCTCAAGAAACTTGTCTCAAGACTTTACATTTTATTCTTTGATATATATATTTATATTATAATTTCTTTTCTTCTGGGCTCAATTTGCCTCAAGGTGGATGAGAGACACTGAACTGCATCTAGGATGATTCCTTTTAGAAACTTGAAAAGTGCCTTGTTGTTGATATGTCTCCTTGGAATCATTTTCCAAGCTTGAGATTTCATATCAAAATGAAACCTCTATTAATATCTTATACGATTTCTTAGGCTACTCAATCAACTAGTATTCTGATCAATGTCCACTCATCATTCTCATTGTTCATAGAGTGTTCCCCACCTGGTAGTGGTGATATTAACCATAGGAAGAATTGTCACTCATATATTTATAGAGTGATATCAAGTGCCACACTAAAATTCATGGTTTGACATGAGTTATTCCTAAAAGAAGTAATTGGGCCAAGGGAACACCTGCCAGGTGATTGGATGAATTTCATTTCCAAGATGAGGTTTATTTATGTATAGGAGGGATTAAGCTAGAAGAAAAAAAAGAAATCAAAAGAAACATGAGGAATGATTCAAAACTAGAAATTAAAATGATTTATTTATGTACAAGTAACAACACTGACACCCATTACACAAATCATGGGTTCATAATCATTGGTGCATTTTTCATATTTCTAAGTTCTTTTTGGAATGATGGATTCAGTGTAGGATGCACATGAAGCAATTTCTATCAAAATAACTTGACAACTATCTTGATTGGGATAACGAAGTGGATTGTATGGGTTTTAAGTGTTTTTTATGTCATCATAAGGGTTTCTCCAGTTAATAGTGGGGACTAAGACAAAAGGTATAAAAAGAGGTTCAATAGAAAGGCTATGACATAGGAGTGTAGAAACAAGGGTGTAAATAACATGTTTTAGACAATGAGGAATGGGCACAATATTTAATGCTTCAAAAGGAAAAATGTACATACATACCTCTTGTTAGTGAAATTTTGGTTGAAGAGATAAACCATTATTGGTATTCAATACATGGATTATGTTCATCTTTAATTATTTGTATGTTTGGATTATAATAGGAAGGAAATCAATGCTTTCTGTACTTGTTGGTCAATTAAAGTACAACTTGCACTAGTGTCATCCTACATCTCAAAATCATTAGAAAGCAATGTACATATGATAGTTCTAACTTCAAATTCAGTAATATTATTAGTATTTACATCTATGTTAGTGTAATTATCATTATTACATCTAGAATATAGAGTTCATTATCACTAATCTATGGTAACTAAAGGATATCTAGTTTTGTTTCTGATGTGGTGCAAGTCAGTTGGGTTGAATGATCATCAAAGATAGTCTCAAGAAAGCAGTCCCCTTGTGTGTTTCCCACGAAGCTAATTGGCTTGATGGGCCCCTCAAGTTACCATGTTATTTATACAAGGTTCTCTATTTACACATATTTGATTTCTCTTTCCTTTATAGGGTAACTAGAGATTAGATCAATTAGTATAAAAGTAACCCTGCAATTTGTGGGACCAATCATTCCTCAATAGCAGGTCATATGCCTTTGGTATATCCATGAATATAATTTTTATTACTTAATGTACTCATATGTAAGAGGATAGTCAAATCAAAACATCCTTGATTTCACCAATCATCTTTACTTCTGAATTATCCCACTTAATGATATTTGTATTAGTTTTCTCAGCAATAACATTGAGCCTTTTGCACAAATATTGGGGCATGATGTTGGAGAAATATCTAGAGTATAACAAACAATTGTTTACATTATAATTGGAAATTTCAAAAGTCAAAATAAAAGGCGGGGTTTGCGATTTAGAGTGTGCTTTGATACTTGTTATGTTTATAATAGACATACTATTATTAGAGATGTTCATAAGGGCAAGAGTATTAATATAAGTTTGTACGGTTGTTAGGGATTGAAATTGAGCTTGATAAGGTTCAAAAGGTTTTAGAGGAATTTCCCTCCACTATGGGATACCATAGAGATCTAATAAACAAAGGTTGGCCCTTGTTTTCTTTAGGCCTTCAATCATGTTATATTCTAGGGCCTTGGCTAAAGAAGCTGATCAACTAGTATTTTCAGCGGGTAAGGGAGACTTAGTTTTCTATATTAGAGTGTTATTAGACTTGGAATTCTATGCAGAAACAAAAGAAATGTGGGGCATGATGGAGTATATTTATCAAAGGATGGGGGAGTAACCATCTTCCTTAAAAGGGATTTACCCTTGGTAGGCCTAATGACTATAGGGGAAGGTCCCTTTTTCCAAAGACTATAATTCTATGGGGTCATATGAGCAGCTAGTTTTTCCTCAAAAGAAACTTCTCTTACAGTGTGTGTCTTAGTGTCTATAACCTAGTCCCAAAGGAAAATGTTAAATCCTTTGTTGGTACCTTCTTTAGCTTGGCTAGGCTCCTTTTCTACTTCTTGGGTAGAGTCATCATACAAGGATTATTGGTTCAAAAGTTTATTAATAATTCAGGTCATTGAGTTAAGCCGCTGGGGATATGTCTTCACTAAATGATTAACTTAATGGCATGAAAAAAAATTGTCCATACTATTTTCATTAAGGTTCACATTCATATTTGAGTTATCATCATGTTTGGACAAGTTATTATTTCTCTTTTGGAATGGGTGGCATGGATTATACCCAGAAGATATCTTTCCTAAATTCTTATTCATGTTAATTACTTTGTTAAAGAGTTTCTTAACAAATTTTAGCACACTCTATAGGTCGATAGGTTCCTCGTGAACATACTTACTAAGAGTTAATGGTTTCTTTCAACTGACCCTAAGCTCTTCAGAGTTGTTTCCATCTAGGGAAAGCATCTCCTATTCAACTTTAATAACTTCTTCAAATTTTAGTTCTTGGGTGTTCTTCTTATCCCTCTTAACAAACATGGAAATGGAGGGGTATAGAGATGAAGTATAGTAATCCATAGGCATAGGATCTGTAGGGTGAGAATCAACATCGATTTTGTTCAAAAATGTCATGAAAAAATGATTGAAATATTTTACTTTCTCTTTCTTATTCATTTTAATAGAAATCATCTCTTTCAAAATGGAAGCAGGTGTTTTCTCTTTACCAAATTATTGAGAAAAATCATTTCAAAGGAATCCCATATAATTATAGAATCAACAGCAAGATTATGGTACCAGGTCAATGTCATGTTCTGAAAGGTATATAGGAAAATATGATAGAGCACATCGTCATGCTCTACATTATTTAGTCTTAATGACAAATAAAATAATTTCATGTGATCTTTAGGAGAAACAAACTTATCAAGATCAAATTCAGAAAGAAATCTTTCTAGTCAACTAGGAAAGTCATGAATGATGCTTGCAAGGTCTAAGGGTCCCTTTGATATCCACAAGGGTTGATATTTCCCTACCATTATGAGTGGTATACCTTCTTAATGAAATTCTTCTTCAAAATATGAGGATGAATTAAGACAATGAACACAACTGGTTTCACTTTAAGTAGGGTGCGTGAGTGGATGGGGGAGAT
>APFE031464991.1:0-13600 GCA_000404065.3 Pinus taeda | reverse complement strand
GGGGTACCTTCTGCTACCTAGTAATCAAAAGCCACAACTCATTAAACCATGGTGGAAAGACATGTGGAAATTGAAAGCACATCTCTGCACAAGACTATTCCTATGGTCAATCCTAAAAAACAAGGTGCCGATTGCGGAAAACTTGAATAAGAGAGGTCTACATGGGCCATTTTGGTGCTTCTTCTGCAAAAAAAATTCTAAATCTATGAACCATATTTTTCTATCCTGTGTAATCACTATCAGCCTATGGACCTCCACTCTCACCCACCTTCACCTGCCTATCATTTGGGGGGGTCTGACTACCAAGGAAGCTTTGGTAAATTGGTTGGCATCTTTTTCATTGACCAAAACCAGAAACCTCCCCCTCCTCTTCTGCTGGGAAATATGGATCACCAAAAGTCACTGCATCTTCTATGACATCGCCCCTCATTGGAGTTCCATATTAGATAGAATTATAATTTATTTCAACTCTCTCCCTGAGGACTTGTCCACCATAGCTCCAAGGAATATCATTCCTGAATCCATAGATCATTCAAAACCCTGGGCATATTTTGATGGTTCCACCCAAGATATAGGATGTGGTGGTCGGGCTATACTACACATTACTTCTAGCCACTATTATCATATTCAAATGGGAATTGAGATTGGAACAATTAAATTTTCTAAACTCTCCACGACACACCACCTAATCAAATTTTCTATAGAGAAATACTGTCATAATTTACAAATATTTGATGACTCAAAAATTGTTTGTGATTGGATAAAAAAAAACACAACTTGCCACATGTACACTTTGGGACATTTATTGGAAGAAATTCATAGATGCATCTCTCATTTCGACAGTTTTGTTTGTCATCACCTCTACAGGGAACGAAACACCATCGCTGACCAACTTTCCAAAACAGCAGAGATCAATCCAAGCAATGTCTGGTTGATACAGGAGCAGTAGGGAGTGGATCACTTCAGGTACTGCCACTGGCCATATATGGACCATGCAGACCAGGCTCAGTAGGAGCCTGAACTTATGAAAAACAAGTCTCCTTTAATTTGTGTTGAATTATGTATATACATAACAACTCATGTTTTTAGCAATACTCTCTGGGTAGAGTATGTTTAAATTTTGATTTAATTGTGCAGTACTATTTAAAGACTGTTTCCCTACTTGGAGATCTTATTTTGGAGATAATTTTTGGGATCTAAATATTTTTGAAATGCAACACTGCCACACCTTATGCATATGCACTCGCATCTACATCATGTAATTTTATTATATTAATGAAAATTATGATTTTTCCAAGGGGAAAAAATAAGTGTCAAAGGGGGGTTAACTATATATATATTATAATATATATATATTATTATATATATATAGATAGTAATATATACAAAAATTTAAAAAATCATTAGATTAAAACCAAATTATTTGATTTTGATTACATTTTGCTAGTAGACTATTACATTTAGTTTTCCTCAACCATATTAGTTGACTGCATTCAGCTAAAAAGTCACCGAATATTTCTAAAATTTATATATTTTTTTTAAATAATTTAATTTATTTATGTTTAATTTGATATGATATCAAATTGAACATATCATTACTCAATACTTTGAAAACTACGTGATGCATTTAAAGCAACTATATTAGGTTGTCATTTCCTCTAGCGGTCATGGCACTTAGATTGATGATGAATTTTTAGCCATACGAGGAGTCACATTGAATTGGAACTTCACTCTACATGCAGTTATAGGAAATTGATGGTTTTAAATATCATTTTATTACTCCTCATCGCATGCAAGGAAAGGACTATAGTAATCAAAATGGTGGCCTTTAACATTAATTTAAGTTTGCTAGTCTTTGTCCCGTTGTGTACTTAGCATAATTGAGCATATATTTGATCATAATTTTGAAATTCATAGTCTTCTTTGACCTCTTCCTGACGTAGGGCATATATTATGTGGATTATTTTGTTCGTATATTTCACCAGTGTAAACTAATGCTAGCATTAGTTCTCTGGCATCAAATTTTAGGTGGTTTATAGTTAGAATATATCTCCTATGTCTATCTCTCTTGCGACATATGTCTTACATGTCTATAAGGGATGCGACATGCCCAAAACATGCCACACACCACGCAGAAGCCATAACACATGGTAGATCACATAAAGACCAAAACACAACTCTATGAATGTACTGGCTTTGACTCATCTTTCAGTGCTGGTGCAGATCCTAGACTTTACTCACAAGTAATCAAGAAATAGCATTGTATATTAATTGGTGATTCAATATCTATAACTCTACCTTGGCTTTTACACCTTAAACCAGATCGTTTGCTATTTCTCGCTCAAATGCTACTGAAATTAGATGTGATGGAGGCAAACCAAGAGGTAGTGGTTTACCTAGTTTACTACTGGTTGAAGCCATAAAAGCATAACAAGCATAAGGAGTTAAATCAACAATAGTTAATGCAGAGGCTACAACAACTTTAGGACCAAGTTGAGTAGATCCATTGTATTCATTTGTTGTTACAATATACAAGGTAAATGTCTCTATGCGAGTGATTATGTTAGAATTCTTTTGGTTAATATATGAAATTTTTCTTATTCTCCTTCATCTCGCCATAAAAATGTTTGAGGTTGTCACCCAACATTGAAATATTTTAGTTCTTATCATCTCACACACTAGAGAGTTTTCAACGCCATCAAATTGAGCTCTTGTGTCATCATTGAGATATTCTAGGTGTCTCTTTAAATTATGGATATTCTAGGTGTCCCTTTAAGTTTTGGTTTTCTAAAATAAGGTAGTTCAAACAACTAAGCAATCGAAGACTTAATTTAGGTAGTTGGATGAGTTGTCCAACTGAAAGAGTACTCATGTAGGCTTCAAGGGGTAATAGAAATCAATGGTCTAAGTAACTCCCATGTGCTGACCATGATTTGATCGGAATACGTTTTGGCTCATTGAGAATCCATAAGTTATAATGAACGATCTCTAAAGTTCTGGAAGTAGTTATTATAAAAGAAAGAAAGTAGTTCCTTCCAACAATCCAATACCAAAACTTAATTGTCCAACTGCACTAAGCAGATGGGGGAATGAGAATTTTTGCTCTCCACATGAAGTAGACAGACAAATAGAAAATTGTGAATGAGTCTATCAAACTTTTTCATTGGGTTAAGTAAGAGTCTTCCAAACTTTTACACTATGGTCTGTAGTCTTCAAAATACATTGAGGGTAAACACAGAATATCCAAATGATAAAATGCATCGAAACAATCTCAGACAAAGAATATGGGGACCAAGTTCTCCACTGTTTGTTGGGAGAAATAATGGAAGCTCAAAAAACATGTACACTAATCAAACTAACATCAAACCACCATATTATTTCACAAGAACACATATGTCTCACACTCAGAATATGGCACACTGGAACACTGTACTTGCCTACAAAATAAAGAATGATAAATTTTTGTCTACTTCTTAGCCTAGTTGAAAACTAACCTTGAATATAGGAGGGAACCCCTTTCCCTCAGGAGAAACCAGTAGTACCTCTACTCCATTTCCATCTATTTTTTATGCCCCATGAAAATGTAGAGTCCAGAGGACTTTTTGGTTTGATATTTATTCTCAATATATCAAAATTTCATTGTAATTTCACATGGGTACCATTATACTAGTGGATAAACTTCACATAATTTCTTTATCACAGTAGAAAAACCATACATAATACACCATTTCTGGTATTTATCGAATGAGAGAGTAAATCTGATTCTATCGTTCCCCCTTACGTGAATGAGAGATTGAGCCCTTTCACCACTGCAACAACTTGAATTTGATATAGAGCTTGATCCAATCCCTACTTGGAAGTAGGTAGGGAACAAGTTATATTCCCTTCTACCAAGGGATATTAATGCCATAAACATGTTTTAAAGAGACAGGAGCACTACAAGGCTTGTTGAACATGGTGGAGTATCCCGATTCGAAATGAACATGGGAAGCATCTCTACTAAATCAACTAAGTTAAATGTACTTGAAAGGCAGAGCTATAAAGAGAGTTGAAGAGAATTGATTGAGTTAAATGTGCTTGAAAGAAAGAGCTGCAGAGAGAGCAGAAGAGAATTATGTAGGACCGAAGTGGCATTGTTGCTTCTACTGCAAAATCTATTTCATTTAATCTTTTGTTCCTTGTCACCGATCTCATTGTCACATTAGCTGTCATCAATGTGTAGGATTTCACTCATCTTGGCAACCTAAACCCTTGCGACACAAAAAATCGAAAAAACCTTAACATGCCAACGAATATTGACAGAGAAGCATCCCAAATCCAGAATATGGCATTTGGTATACATGCATGTTGGCACTCATCTCATGAGAGATATGTGTCTGTAATGTGGGCCACCTTGTAGATTGCAATTCATTATTGGTGTTTAATTATATAAATAATTATTTCAATTATTTTCTAATTGTGACAACCATGCACCATATAATTGGTTTTTAATTATATAAATAATTTTTATTTAATTATTTTCTAGTTGCTAAGGTGATGAAACTATGCTTATCATTTACTCTCCTCTAGCTTTTCAAAGAATGATCGTGATTTATGTACTCATATTTGAAATTAAGATATTGAATTTTCTCTTGAATTGACAATGTACTAACTGCTACTTCCATTGTTCAATTACCATGTCATTTTCCATGGGACGCAAACAAAATGGGAGACAAATTCTACCTCCCATAGAGAATCACATTACATTAAAATATAAACTTTCAGTCAGAGGATGGACACTTGGGTAGGAACTCAATCCTCTTCGATGCTCACCAGGTAGGACACTAATTGTATAGGCAAGGACACTACCACTGCTATAATTACTGGAACAATAATTTTGACTATAACCTATTACCAGATTACTTTCCACGGAATATTGGCTTTGAATTTGTACCCTCAGATGTTAAATTATTGGATAAATGTAGCTTAAAAGGAGAATCTAATCACTACATGCAAGTTTCATTAACATGGAAAGGTAGTTGAAAATCAAGTGACAACACCAGTTTAAGGAAACTTCAATCTAGACCACTCCTTCCTCTTTCGACATTTGTTGTTCTAAGCGAAGGTTAAACAAGTTGATATGTTGTTTAGCCTCCTACTTATCTATTTGAAGTGTGGGTGATTGAAAGGGGAACTATTAGATAGTGGTAGCAATAACAAGCAGATTCTTTGTCCTACTCTTATTTTATCTCTCTTTAGACATTCAATAAAGAATAGAAGGAGGTCACTCACTAAACATACACGCTTATTTACTTTGGTCCCTCTATAACCTCACATGTCACTCATACCTAACCTTTCATCCCTTGCCTTATGAATTATTGAACCTTGTGCCTTCACGCATAAGTTATATCATTGAATCTTGAAACTCTAGGTTTTATATTTCCACGTTGGTTGGCCCACTCAAGGCAGGGACTAGCTGTCATGCAAACCCCTTGTTTAAATATACACAATTATCATGAATATTTGGTTAACTATCTACATCAACTTAACGTTCAATATGATGTACTTAAATCACTTCATATAACTATTAGCTGGCATGTTGTATGAATTTATGTTATTGTACAAATGATACAATTTTTTCATACAAGATGCAACTCTAAGAATTATTAAGTATATAAAGAAGATGGTCTTGTGGCTAGTTGCACTGACAAAGGATTTCAAAAACTTAACAGCTTGCAAACCACATTGTTCCACTATCTTGGGGCTAATATAACATAAAGTAGCTTTGGGATACATTAAAATGGATATGGTTTGGTCAAAAGCTTTACCTTGAAATTCAACCATGGTTGGCTAAAATTCTACCTGATGGTCTTCAAGGGTAGCATTAATTTTAGGAATTCTTCTCACCACTTCTCCCACAGTAGATGCTCCTTGAATATGTGAAATGTGATCAACTCCTTTGTGGTGTGGGAAATTTTTGACATAATGCAGGCCTTTGCATCCCCAACATTGTAAAGGTGGTTTGTTGGTTAATTCTACCTTAGTTCTACCTAATTGCTCATTCATCTTGGTTTCACCTACTAATTTAAATCTGGGCTGATTTCTATTCATATTCTACTTAGCTTGACCTTTATACAATCCTTTGTTGACTGTGCCCTTATTTCCCTTGTGGCTCGAAGCAAATTTAATTCCATTTTTGTTGACCCATCTCTTTCCCACATCTCCTTTTTGTTTTTTTTGCTAGTAGCATATCACACTTTCCATATAACTTTGTCCATGGTTTTTGTGTTATCAAAATCCATTCATTCTTTCATGAACATCAAAAGACTATTGATAAACCATTGCACTTTTTCCTTTTATTTGCATATGTAAGTGACATACTGAAGTGATGATGTGAATTTTGTTATGAACTCATCCATGGATAGTTGGCCCAATCAAAGATCATGAAAATACTTTTCCTTTTCATCATAAAATATTTCAGTTAGATATTTTTCTTTAAAATACCTTTGAAATTTTCCCCAAGTTATGATTTGTTTATTTACTCCATGAACTATTTTTACTTGCTCCCACCACAAGGTGGCTTTCCCTTGTAGCTGGAAGATGGCCAAAAGAGCCTTTAAATTATGGTCGTACTCGTACAACTAAAAATGCTTGTCCATATTGATGAGCCAGGCCACAATTGTGTCTACTTTTTCACCATCAAATAGGGGAGGCTTTATTTTTCGAAACTCCCATTGAAGTTCCATTTTCTGTCTTTTTTGTGTGTTGTGTCCCGACACGTTATCTGATTCTTCTTCATTACTCTCTTTTCCACCTTCTATTTCCACATTTTCAGTTTGAAATTCTTGTTCGTATATCATATTTTTGTGCTCTGGGCTAGAGACTAGTGGCCGATGGTTTTATCTATCAGATAGACTGTTCATGATATTTTCCTACTCTTGCATCAGCCTTTTGTTATCTGCATGTAGGAGGGCCATCTCATCCTTCAACTATTGTATAGTATCCATGATAGCCATATTCATATTTTGTGGCTCATCAACCAACTGCACCCGTACCTTAGGATTTCCATCTTGAAATGATGTTGGTCCTGTTTCCATTACAAACTTGTGTGGTGGATTTGCAGTCCTCCCCATGCTGACTGCTTCCCTAATTCCTCTGTGCACATCACCAATGTTGTTATTTAGTTATATTCCAGAGGTCTCATTTTTTCAACCTAAGCACTCTGATACCATATGTCACATACCCAGATGTCAAAATAAGCATAAGTAAAATTTAAATAATTTACCATATACAAAACATAGATTATTTACTATTAATATTCTATGATTGCAACAGAACTATAACCTTTACATTTGTTATTTCTGCATTACACTATATTGTTATAACATGGTTCTTTATAATGAAAATCAAACCATAATCGATGCATACTCTCTCTGACCATAGTTTAAGGGAATCTAACCCTGGTTGGGTTTCTAAACAAGCCAACAGGCCCACTTGCTAGTTTCCATGCATGCTATAACTATTACATAAACTTAACTAGACTTAATCCCAGACTTTGTAACTAAGACAAGACTTTATTACACTCTGACCATTGAGTTAACATTAATGTATGCAACTCTACCTACTTAATGCTTTATCAATAATCTGCTTGTTTTATTGGCCTAGGTGGAGGTATTTCTTCTGTAGAGGCTTCGTTGTTGTACACGCTTTCATTGATCTTGGGATTTGCTCCATAACAACGATCTCCAGCTATCACTTGGAGCGGATAGTGGAGGTGAACCTCGGGGTTCTATGCCTCTTGTGTAGTGTCATTGTCCATTCATTGTTCTTCTCCAGGGAATGGATACAGTCTGCTCTGCAAAGGGATTTTATCATATGCATGAATCTACACCTCTATTGCTTGGTGAGGGGGTTTTCTTACACCTATATTTGTTCTCTGTTGTCATAACATGCCTCTTGTTTGGTTATGAATTCCCTAACATATATATTTAGCTTTTTGGTTTAGTATTCTACATCAAGGATGGTTTTCTACATGTGATTTAATTCAGGTAATCTTGGAGAGGTTTTGGTTTGCTATTTCCATTCCCTTGCCTTTTACCTAACTACTATTTCTATATGTGAGATTTACTTCTTAAGACTCGTACCAGTTGGGATGGAGGGTTTTGGAAGTGTTAAAGTTTTGTGCGAAGAGCTAGGGAAAGCCCTCACTCTACCCACTGAGTGTAGTAATGTTAGCTCCATCCCTCTACCAGGCACTTGAACCTTGTATACTTTTTTCTGTTAAGGGTTTTTCTTGTTAAAGAGTTTCAGAATCCAAAGGATGACTTTGTTTACAAATTTTTAACTTATCAATTAATTATTTAGTAATTATATTTACTCTTTAGAAGTATTTCCAGCCCTAAAAGGTGGTATCTATTTTGTATATTTTCGAGGGTTACGTGGTCCAAAACCTGGCCCAACTCTATTGCTTCGATAGGTTTTGAATGGCCTCTTATTGCTATTACGATTAATTTGTATGGCCAACTATTGATGCTATTTAACTATTATCTTTTAATAGTTTTTGCGTAATGTAAAGCTTTTCTGTAGTCATTTTGCCTTTCTACGAGGAGTAAAAGTAGATTTGCTTGTCCACATCCCATGTTGAGATTGTAAAATTCTATTTGACTATAGTTTATGAAGTAGAGATGGTAATTTATCTGACCTGGCCTGCATGGGTATAGGTTTGGTTATGTAAGAATCGAAGGGTGAATTCTAGTGGTAGTTATCACACTTTATAAATTCTTGGTTAATTTCGTTCTACTTCTTTTAAGATTTTTTCAGTTAATCTTGATAGGTTCATGTTAACTAAATTTTCTTTCTTGTTCTTGTATACACTATGAATGTTTATTTGATCATGTATACATATATGTTTTTTTCTTCTTACCCTACTTTTCAGGGTTTTACCATTACATAGGTATTCAAGGTTTTTCCTTCCCAAATAAATATTTTGGCATACTAGCTTTTAGCATGAATAAATATATGATGTGTGGAAGCCCTTAACAATTGTTCTTCTTCCAAATATTTTGTTCTGCTGCCATTATTTATATATAACTAGATTCTATCAGATTTTGTCAATATTCCACCACATTTAACTGTAGATTTTACTAGGTACAAAAATAATCTACCTTTCATCTAGATACATGGAAAAAGTACTTATGGACTATTTATACAAATTTCTTAGGTTAACCAGTCCATTTGTACCTTCTATTAGAAAATATCAGGCATAGATTTGTATAAAGATACATGTCAGATCTCTACTCTTATGAGAATTGTCACTTATTTGGATCACGATGTCTTCCAGATTTGGTCTGCAACTAGTCCTACTCGCTACTTTGCCTCCTAACCATGAGACTACTATGTGAATTAGTCTCCCCCTGAACTATTCCTGAATACAGGAACCTTCTTCTTTTTTAGTTTCAGAATCTCATGGTCTCACAGCTGTCTGGTCCAAACCAGAAATAGCAACAGAAAATTGCCTGACCTATCAGCACATATTTTCCTCCTTTCCTTTCTTGCTCACGTTTCTTCCTAATCTTAGATATACCTATCCTCTTGATATTTCTTGAATCAATACTCAATGAATCAGTTAGGGATAGGTAACTATCAATCCTAACTACTTTATCAAGTAAAACAATATTTACACGTAACTGCTATTTCACTTTTTTCAAAATTAAATTAAAGAAATAGTTTTTATAACTTCAAATAATAAACAATTTATTTGGGGTATAATGATTTAAATATTTACATTATCTAGGGATATCACGTCTTCCCCCCAACATGTAACATCGTCCTGCTATTTTCCTCCTAAAAATAAATCTAGAAAGCTTTCCTTCATAACCTTCTCATCTTCCCAGGTAGCGTCCTCTGGCCCATAGTATTGCCATTGCAATTTAACCTAGGTGACAACTCATTTCTACAACGTTACTTCTCTCTGATCGAGTATAACCAGGGGTTCAACCAAGATCTTGCCTTCTGGTTTGACCTATACATATAAATAAAACAATTAAATCATCAATGAGCTTGTTTAATAAGTCCTAATTATAGAAAAAATACTTTTTATATAATTTACCTGAATGTCTTGCCAATTGATTATGTGGTTAGAATCATAGATGTATTTCTTAAGTAGAGAAATGTGAAAGACATTTTGCACATGAATACGACTCGGTAAGGAAAGCTAGTAAACCAATATTCCAATCTGAGCAAAAGTTTGGAAAGGAACACAAAATCAAGGTGCTAGTTAGCACATCGGTCCATTGCAATGTGCTTTTCTTCGCTCGTACCCAAATGTAAAGTTTATCGCCCACTTGAAATTCCTGAAAAATTCTCTTCCAATCATCAAAGTTATTTTTTCCGGTCCTCAACGACTTTCAAATTGGCTCATACCTTTTTAACCATCTCCTCCATTTCCTCTAACATATCTGGTTCTAGGATCAATTTGTCCTTTGAACCACTCCAACTCAAGGGTGTCTTGCACTTACACCCGTATAACACTTCAAAGGGACTCATCTATAAGGATGTGTCGTATCCATTGTTATAAGAAAAATCTACCAAGTCTAGGTAGTCCTTCAATTTATATGGTTGTTGCATTACATAAGTTTACACCATGTCTTCTACTACTTGGTTTACTCACTCTCTCTACCCATCCATATGAGGATGATAAGCAGTGGTGAAGTGTAGCTATTTTCCCAATCCTTCAAATAGACCTTTCCAAAACACTGATGTAAATTTCACATCACAGTCAGAAATGATCATTCTGGTTACTCCATGCAATTTAAAAATGTTTTGCATAAAATGTTAGTAATTTGTATCGCTCTATAAGTTGACCGTATTGGTATGAAATGAGCAAATTTGCTCAATTTGTCCACTACCACCATTACTGAGTCACTTTTCCTTTTAGACTTCGGGAGTCGGTAATGAAATCAATGGATATGGTCTCCCATTTCAATTTAGGAATAGGGGATGGGTGGAGTAAGCTCGCTCAATGGTGGTGCTCTATCTTTAATTACAGGAATTCTATACAATGAGCTAAGTTTTCTGCTACGTCCTTCTTCATACTAGGCCAAAGAAAATTCCTTTCTAAGGGCAGTAATTAGTTTCTATTATCGGGGTGGCATGCATGAGGAATCTTATGATATTCGTCTAAAGTTAAATTTTAAAGATTATTCTAATTAGGCACATATATTCATTTTTCCTATAAATCAATAAGTCTTCTGAATTTACCTCATATCACAATTGTTGTTTATGGTTGTTCAAAATTTTAGCTTGTTTACATAAATGTTTATATTTTAAGTCTTGCATGATTGTTTCTCTAATATCCTCATAAAAAGTATTTCGTGATTCACTGAAGGAGATATCACACAAACAATTTAGCTTTCAACTTAAGGCATCGGCAACCCAGTTCTCTTTTCCCTTCAAGTATTTAATTTGAGCAGAGCTCTAGCGTGTGAGGAGACTTAACGAGCTGACAGTCTCATGAGAACTCAGAACAAATTGTCGTTTATTTTAACTGGACAAGTGTTAGGCTTGTCGGTAATGTGACTTTACTTTTATTTAGCTTATTTTGTTTATCTGTCTGCAGGTTGAGAGAACTTAGGCGTTGTAGGGGAATACTGTTGCAGTTATTTAGTAAACTGATAACAGGACAAAATAATTAATTAGTTCTGCACAAGTTACAGTAGTTAGAATTAGTTTCAGAACTGACAAAAGCAGTTGTTTTCTGTTAAGCCAGTTTTTTTTTCAAGAACAGTTCAGGACATTAGATTAAAAGCAGGAGGGACATGATTGTACGGGTTCTCTCCCCCCGAAAAAGAAATAGAGAAAAACACAGTCATCTTTGTTCATCAGGAATCAATGTTCATTTTATTCTCTCATTACTGTAAAGACAAATAACAAGATTATTCTCTGTCACTGTAATCAAAAATGTCGAGTATTCTTTTATTACTGTAAGC
This sequence comes from Pinus taeda, assembly GCA_000404065.3. Classification (NCBI taxonomy): domain Eukaryota; kingdom Viridiplantae; phylum Streptophyta; class Pinopsida; order Pinales; family Pinaceae; genus Pinus; species Pinus taeda. The sequence continues at coordinate 1,634 of APFE031464991.1, read as the reverse complement.
TTGTCATTATATATGAAATGTGTTAACAGCAACGAACAGCAAAGGAGTAAACGGACAGAAGCGAGTCAAGTACAGGCGAGTGACACCAGTGTCAAATCGAGTTACAAACCAAGAACGAGGAAACAACGAAGGGTTCCAGGAGTAACCCATAGACAAGAGCATACATCCGACATCGAAAATATCTACAGGTAATTCGAAGATTCAACAAACCCTCATAATCAAATGCATGAGTAGGCAAATACAGAACTAGAACGAATACGCATTGTAGACTATTTCATACATCTATTATATCGAATGCATAGGAGCAGAGGGTTCATATTTGCTGTTAAGAAGAATCTTTTATATATATTAAACAACGAACAGAGCATAGATAGTACAGGCGGAGGTTCACTGTCCAACCGACATCACATAGTAACATATACAACCGAGCCATTAAAATAAGAACAGTCAGCACAAGAAGCCGAGGGCTTGTGGCGCCTAAGCGCGAAGCGACAGAAGGAGGGCTCAAATTTGTCGAGAAACCCTCTCACAGACACAGATAGAATACTCAGACTCATATTGACCATCTTCCTAAACTAAAGAACCGAGCAGCAGAGTTATCAGAGAAAACGATAACGAAACAATTAACACCCGAAGAGGGTTTCTTAACAACATACCGTGGAAAGCAAGAATCAATAGCCGGGAGGGACATCACCTCCTCAGGACTGGACTTATCAACTACAGAATCTACAAAGCTTACAACACTGACAGTTAAAACATAGCCTACAAAATAGAACAGAGCTACCCGTGACCGGAGTGTTGAAGCCACCAACAGGACTGTAGAGAGACGCTGACCATAGAGCCAATACAGGGGAATACCTGTCACCAAGACAAACCAGACAGTGTTAAAGCAAAGGAACATTCATAAGCCATGGAATGAAATACAGAACAAGTAAGGGTTCGAGGAAGGATTACCTGTGAGTGAGAGTGGAGCTCGAGACAACCAAAAAACGACCACAAACTGTTGACAGTGGCGGTAAGGTGTTAGAAACGAAACTAAATAAAACCCAGGTCGTAAATCATGGAGAGGAGTCTTACCTTGTAACCAGGAGGTGCGTTGGAGTATGGAGTAAGCCTGCCATTAGGAACAAAAACCAGTCAATCACCTTAAAGCACAGACAGCGTGAGCACGAATCCAAAACACCACAATTTACGCCAACAGTTCCATATCAACACCGTTAAAAAGGAAGAGTAACGTTACAGGCCTTGAAGGCACTTACCCACAGCCACAAAGAACCAATAAATCACAGTTAAGTCGCCATTGATCAACAGGAACAGGAACTCGAGGGTTTCTACGGTCGCAGACAGAGTCTCCCCAGGCAGAGGCAGTGTAAGAATGGAGAGTAAAGCACGGGTAACGTGAACAAAAGGCGGAACAACCGACAGATGTAGTGCTACAACCGGAGGAGCCGGGATAAACCCTAAACCCAAACCACGAGGTATCGTACCAGTGAAATTAAGTCAACATTAAAGTTCATTCCAGACGCGGCAGAAATCAAGACAGGTGTAAGCAAACGACGGGAGCCACCATAAGTGGTATCAGAGCAGGTTTCTTTTGAATTAGAAACAATGGAACAGGTAGAAGGTGAAGGTGA
>APFE031464986.1:176022-194014 GCA_000404065.3 Pinus taeda | reverse complement strand
TTGTGTTGAGTTGTACTACTGCATTGCATGTTGACCATTTGCACCTTTTGGCCTAGATCCGGCTTCACTTGGACTCGTGTTTAAGCCAACGTTTGACCATGATGACTGCAAAATCAACCTTGCATACCTTTGACTTATGCAACTTGACACACCTTGACCCGTGGAAGGAACATACCTTTGAGTGTCACTGACCAGTTTTCGCCTCCCTGCATTAAGCATAGGAATGTTCCACTCCCAGGAACTAGATCATCTGTTTCATCGACACTCGTTCTTTCCACTATACCATAACATTCTTTTATTCTTTTTCGAGCTTAACAGAAAAATACAAAAAAAATAAATATTCCAAAAAGAGTGGGAACGGGACAGTATTTCCATTTATTATTGGCAGCTAGATTCAGTCATGTCGCCCTTGAACAAAGCACTCAAAACAAAGTCTCCTTCCTGTGGGTGGGATTTAGTTTAACTTAGGTACGCCTTAACCTTGTTATTGAGTCAGTTCATTCGTGCCTCCTGCATGACAAACTTATACAGATTCATCATATGCTGCCATATAGTCACATTGAGTCGTGCTTTTTTTCAAGGGAAGTTAGCCTAAGTCGGCCTCTCTGTGGTGTCTCTTGACTCATTTTTCAGTCAGCCATCCTGGTTGTCAATGTCATGTCTATCATCACATCAGTTATATTGGTCCTTTACTCGTGCCGGTTTGAGAAGGTCTTCATTGAATTCTTGTTGGCGGGTCTTGTCCTTATCGACGACGACATCTTGCTCTGAGGGCAGGCCTAGAGTTGCACCCTGGCCCAATTTTCATTATTGATAGGTTACCTTGTGCTCAGTATCGATCAGTATCATGGGTCTTTGACTGAGTGGTTTCCCTTGTGTTCGACGTTATCTTACATTATCACAGATTGGGATTCGTGCAATACCTTGGTTTCCATTTGACCCTATTGGTGGATACCTCACCTCTATGTCAGCTTTCATTATTGGTTGGTTCAGAGGGGTTCTGCCGTGCGCTAGCCACATCTTGTGTACACCGGAAACGTACTTCAGTTCGGTTACTACATCTATTTCTCTGATTCCTTCCACATTATTGGCCTACGGGTTACACTTGCGCTAGATTGATGAAGGATGCCTTAATGCCTTCCTTCTAGCAGATCTTTCCCTATCGACTCCAACTCATTGCTCTGGGACAAAGATCTAGAGTCCATCTGGCAGTACCTTGGTGTTTGCAGTCATTAGTGGTAGATCTTTCACTATCGACAGTGGGAAACCATCATTGCCTCCTGATCGATAGATTCTTACAAGTGTTTGACTCCAGCTCATTTATTCGCACTTGTTGGTTTGTACTGGGTACCTTGACGCTAATTATCATTATCGGTGAGTAGTCTCACGTTTGTTAACAGTACACATCAATGACTGGTAATCAAACGATTTCTCACATGGTCGACTTCAGATCATTTATTCCCATGGTGTATAAATGTACCACAACGGTCGGTGAAGACCTCAGGTTGTATCAGCATTCATTGGTTCACTTGACAGTTGCTCCTGTTGCTGCTAGTTGATACCACTCCACCTTATATGTTGCAGTCAGTCATGGCGACATTCTATATGCTGGCAACTGAGTTTGCAGTGTAGTACCATCCATTTCCATCATGTTCAGTTGGTACCTTTTGGGATCAGTCTTTGATATCAGTGATCCGTTGCATTTTTCAGCATCATTGACAGTCTTATATGTGATATTCAGACATGTACTTGTTCGATCATGATCAGATGATCCATTATGTATTCTACAGTCATTTACACTTGTATACTTAGTGGATCCGCTTGTACTTGATATGCGGACATGCTTTGCTTTCTCTGAGCATGGTATGCCCACCTCAGACAGTGTTTCTTTCTGATCTCCTTTTATGGCTTGGCAGGCTGAATTCTGGTGAAGTAATCCTCAGTTTTTGATAAATTTCCTTTCCATGTACTTGCTTAATACATTTCGGCCATCATGTACCCCTTCTGACCTCATGTATTAGGGAGCATCTGTTATAGATCCAAATCTCACTATTATGGTTTGTGATGCTACACTCATGGCCTAGGGCAACCCCTCCTTCCAGACCTGGTCCAAAATTAAAAAAAACAGTGTTTTATGCCTAATACGCGACATTGCCCTGAGTTAAATGCGTGTATACGTGGGTAGGCATATACCCAACTCGCGTATATGTATTAAAACACTTAAAAAAATATAAAACACCTTAATTTCGGGCAGAGATCGCGGGTTTTACCTGCTGATCACCTGTTAGTGCCCATGGCCCAACTGTTCCCAACCAACTCCCAACTAAAAAACTACTTTGGGACAGGTATAAAAAGACCTCAAGGGGAAGGCCTAAGGGAGGAGAGAAGAGAGAGAAAGGTTATTGTACTGAGTTTTTTCCCCTAACCAGGTCTGAAGACCCTTGTGCCTTCTGCACTTCCCCCATTTGTACAAGAAACCCTTGTTTCCTTGTGTGTTGAAAAATGTCATCACTACTTAATGAATCATGGAGTAGTCATGGAAGGAGTTTGCTAAAAGCTTGAGGCTGGAACAGATCTGGAAGGAAGCTTTGCTTGGAGCCTGCGAAGGTTATTCAGGTGAAATTATCCTATATGCATTTTATTTGTCTAATAATAAGGAACACGTCTTGGTTTTTGATATAAATCCTCTTGGTGTTTATGATATTCATCGTTTGGAATTCCTATGTGAATGGTTGTTTAAAATTTATAATACTACCTTTCTTTATAACATAAGATGATTTTTTTAAATCGTCTTTGTCATATACTACTGTTTTCTTTCGAAATTGTTGTTTTTGCAGGACAAAGGAGCAAAAGGGACTTGAAGAAGGGTTTGGACCCTAAAGGACCTTCTCAAACGTAGGACCTAAGGTATGCCCCTCTTACTATAGAATTTGCTTATAATAGCATAATGGCTGTGTGAATGTGTGTTTCTCTGTTTTGACAACTTTCAGTCTTCTAGGGTTTCAACCCAAAAGCCCTAGGGGAACATTTCCCTCAACAACAACCTCTTTTATTTCTTCACCCAAATTTTTCATACAATTAAAAATCTCATCTATGTGTAGGAAATAGTTAGCCACACTTTCATCATTGTAGATTCTGAGATTTTCATATTGAATTCTGAGGGTTTGAAGTTTTGCTCTTTTTACCTATTCATCTCATTCATAGCTCAAAACGATCTTGTCCCATATTTCTTTTGCAGTTTTATACTGCATAACCTTGATGAATTCTGATTGAGATAGACATCCTAATAGAGTATTGACAGCCTTTGCATTAGTTTCAAATTGCTTCTTCTCAACTCGATCTGTAGGAGTTGCTGATGGAAAAGTGTACCCTGTATCTATGATATCCCAGAGTTCTGTACCAAGATATTGAAGATAGGTTGTAACTCTTACCTTCCAATAGACGAAGTTGGTCCCATCAAAAATTGGTGGCCTGGTTGATGCTTCTCTCTCGTAGTTGCTCACGATGATAGATCTTCCTTCAAGCGATCAAGCTTCTTCTGAAGGACCCGCTCTGACACCAATTGTTGAAAATAATACTGAGAGGGGGGGTGAATCAGTATAATCTGGTTAATTATTTTATTCTTCAAACCCAGAACATATATGCTACTTCAGTTAGAGAAAATCGCGTATATATGCAACTACAGATAAGGAAACCCGCATATACCATACAGACTTATAATTTAAAATATTCTACAAATGTTGAACATTAATCTGTGCATCAGGATCATATAAACAGTAACTAGGAACATAAAAATAGAGCAAAAGACAATCACACACAAGAACACAAGATATAAGGTGGAACCCAATGTGGGTGAAAACCACCTACTGCAATATGTCTCTATCTTTTCAATGAGAAACTTCTTTTTACAATGGTTCTGTACTGGTGCAGTCGTTTACCAGTACGCAGGCTGCTACCTACAGAGAGCTACAACCCTCTCTCGTTTTCTAGCTTCTCCTGGAAGGGAGCTACAACCCCCTTAGTTCTTGTACTAGTTGAGATACTAGTACGTAGGCTGCTACCTATAGAAGACTACAACCTTCTCTTCCTTTCAGGGACCACGTTTCATAAATTTTCACACTGGATCCACAAATAACATCAACCAAACATCAAGAATTTCTGCATCAACCAATCACCTTATCACCAATCAAAACTGAATCAAAATAAACACTTTTCTAACGACTGTACCCAAATCATAATAACAGTAATCACACCCCACTTCTGAACCCAGAACACTGCGTATACGTGACTTTCCCTTACAAGAACAACATGTATACGAGCCTTCACTTCAATGAACCTGTGTACAGATCTATAAATTCATTCTTTCAAACATTAAGATATTAGTTAACCCAGATTATCAGATTTATAGATCAAGCATGCGCCACATATAACAGATCAAAATCATATAGAGATACCACTATTCCAGCCTTAAGATTTTGACCCATCAATAGACCTTATCCTTCTCCTTGCGCTCAGGTTGCTTCTTCATTCAGATCCATATCTGCACCATAACCCAATCACAGTATTCCATATCTAGTACTTTATCATATATTCAATAATTCAGAAGATGCCTTGCCAAATGATCTCCTTCATCTTTTATAGCCTTAGGCCTTTCACAATACCATGGACCAAAAACCATAACAATTCAATACGATGGACCCAATACTTGGGATCAACACTTATGACGAGATACCATGGCCCAAAACCATAGGTTCAAATACCAAGGACTAAATACCATGGACCAAAACCAGAGGATCAAAAATTTTCGGACTAATACCATGAACCAACCATAAGATTTCCCATGTGCGTACACTTTTCTTTGCATGAAAGTGCGTGAACGTTTCTCTACATGAAAGTGCGTGGACTTTTCTCTGCATGAAAGGAACGTTTCTCTGCATGAAAGTGTGTGAACTTTTCTCTGCATGAAAGGAACTTTTCTCTGCATGAAAGTGCATGAACTTTGCTGCACTATAATTTATTATCTGAGATGAGTGGGTTTCCATCAAGTACAACATATGTATCATAATGCCAACAGATGTTGCAAATTATCTACCAGTAGGAAAATTATCGAAACATCTGACCCCCAATGAACGGAAATATATTGTCTAGCATAGTACTCAATTTTCTTGGATTGGGGGCTAACTGTTTCATACAGGGCCAGATATGCACATCAGGAGATGCGTCCATGAAGATGAAACTTTTGACATCTTGAAAGCTTGTCACGACGGACCATGTGGCAAACACTTCGCAGATAAAAGAACTGATCACAAAGTACTACAAATAGGGTATTATTGGCCCATGATCTTCAAAGATGTGAAGAAATTCATTCAAGCTTGTGACAGCTACCAGAGAGAAGGACACCTTAGACAGGCTGATGACATGCCCCTAAAAACCGCAGCTAGTTATCGAACCATTTGAACAATGGGTTCTCGATTTTATTGGTCCAATTAACCCATTGTCAAATCAGAAAACATACATTCTAGTAGCAACAGAATATGTAACTAAATGGGTTGAAGCAGAGGCATTGCCGAGAGCTACAGAGGATTATGTCATATAGTTCTTGTTCCACATATTTGTGTGATATGGCCTTCCAAGAGATATAATTACAAACGGAGGACCTTAGTTTGCTGGTAATAAAATTGCTGCCACACTAAAAAACTATCATATTCAACACAAAATTACTACTCCATACCACCCACAGGAAAATGGTCAAGTAGAAAGCACGAACAAAATAATAGAAGCAATACTAACAAAAACCATTGCGTCACATAGACACGATTGGGCTGCAAGACTGCCATAAGCATTGTGGGCATACAGAACAACATGGAGAAGAACTACTGGTTATTCACCATACCAGCTAGTATTTGGAAAGGAACCCATCTTTCTAATAGAATTTGAAATACAGACATTATGAATAGCACAAGAGGTCGGTCTAGATTTAGACGAGACCCAGATTAATAGATCACAGTAGATCATCGAGTTAGATGAAATCGGGCTCTCTGCCCTTCAACATACTACATTAATCCAACAACAGCGATCCAAATGGCACGATGCCATCATTAAAAATAAAGTCTTTCGCGAAGGAGATTGGGTGCTCCTATACGACTCCAAGTTCTAGGATTTCCTCGGGAAACTTCAGACTCGCTGGCTGGGACCATACGAAATCCAGAAGGTACATGATAATAGCACCATTACTCTAACCACTATTGATGGATCTGGACATACCTTTAAAGAAAACAGCCACTGTGTTTGATTATATCGCAAACTGCTTACTTGGAAATCCATCTACCAACAACTTCACGAAGATTCCGACATTCAGATTCTGGTTGAGCAAGAGAAATCTTCCTCACCTTTGGTTCATTGTGTAATTCTACTACTCTTACACACTGTACATAATTTTTTTGTTTTGTATATATTTTTGCAGTTGTATAACATTTGCACTTTGTTGTTCCTTTCGAAAGGAACAACATTTTTACCATTCTACTGTTCCTTTTTCAAGGAATGGCACTTCTGCACTTTGTTGTTCCTTCTGAAAGGAACAACATTTTCACCATTCTGTTGTTCCTTTTAAAAGGAACAACATTTCCACCATTTTGTTGTTCCTCTTCGGAAGGAATACCACTTGCATTTTTTGTTGTTCCTTTTCCCAAATGAATAGCATTCTTTGTGTTCTATTGTTCCTTTTCACAAAGGAACAACATTTTTTGTCTTCTGCTATTCCCTTTTTCAAAGGAACAACATTTTTGTGTTCTGTTGTTCCTTTTTCCGAAGGAATAGCATTTTCGTGTTCTGTTGCTCCTTTTTCCGAAGGAACACCATTTTCATTTTTGTTGTTCCTTTTTCCAAAGGAATGAAACATTTTTGTTTCTGCTATTCCTTTTTTCGAAAGAACGACACATTTTTGTTTTTGTTGTTCCTTTTTCCGAAGGAACAACATTTTCGCTTCTGTTGTTCCTTTTTCGGAGGAATGACACTTTTTTGTTTCTGCTGTTCCTTTTTCCAAAGGAACGGCACATTTTTGTTTCTGCTGCTCCTTTTTCCGAAGGAACAACACATTTTTGTTTCTGTTGTTCCTTTTTCCAAAGGAACAACATTTTTGTTTCTACTGTTCCTTTTTCTGAAGTAATGGCACATTTTTCGTTTCTACTGTTCCTTTTTCTAAAGGAACGACACATTTTTGTTTCTTTTGTTCCTTTTTCTGAAGGAACGACTCACTTTTTATTTTTTCTATTCCTTTTTCCGAAGGAATAGCATTTTCATTTATGTTGTTCCTTTTTCCGAAGGAACGACACATTTTCATTTTTGCTGTTCCTTTTTCCAAAGGAACAACATTCTTGTTTTTGTTGTTCCTTTTCCTGAAGGAACAACATTTTTGTTCTGCATGGTGCGTTTTGTTTTTTGTTGTTCCTTTTTACAGAGGAAAAACACTTGTTTTTTTTACTGTTCCTTTTTGCGGGGGAACAACATTAGTGTTTTTCGTTGTTCTTTTTTTTCGAAAAACACAACATTCTTTACATTTTGCTTGCACTTGTTTTCTTAGTGCACAACAGTTTCGAGTTTTTCTTTCCTTTTTTGCTTGGGATTTTGTATATAGCATTTGTTTAATCTTTTTTCTTTTTTTTTCTAGTGTTTTATCATTCAGATCACTTCTGAAACATAGCTATACACTTATGCAATGAATATGAGAACTAGTAGATGCTGAAATCATCAAATTACATAAAAATTACTATCTTTACAAGAATTTGCTCCGAATTGATAAGAGAAATGAGGAAAGGACACAACTATTGATTATCTTGCTGTCATTGTTCTACTAATACTAATATGGTTGGTTATCTTTTGTCATGATGGTTCCTTCAAAAATCTCATAATCCTCTTTGATCGTTATTAAAAAAATAATAATGAAGGGCATATTTTTCTATTGAGATGTTAGGACTTCTTCCACCATCCCTACTCTTAAGGAGTGTTGAACCACCCTTTGTATATAAATAAGGAAAAGTACTTTATAAAAAGAGAAAAAAGTAATAAAAGAAAAATGTTGATATAATTTGGTAACATGGTTTGTCAATGAAGGATAGGGGGTCTCATTGGGAGCTAGCCTACCATGATAATAAGGAAGAAAGTGAAGTGGCATTCCCATTATGGCCACCACACCAGGGATATGATCCAAGAGGCACATTAGAAAAAAGAAAGAGTCCTTGGAATAGGAGGTCTCATCACAAGCCGGCCTGCCGACCTTTCACTCCTTCCTAGTGAATGGCATTATGATTTATCTAGTTACCAAGCTAGCATAATGGCCTTCATTTTGACATTCCACAACACTTTCCTGAGCATACACAAAGGATCATGGTTCCATCGGTGAAATAAGCAACTCTATCAAGGTTATGGACACCTGTGGGCAACAAAGCTTTGTTGATGGTATTGAGGTCATATTCTCTATACACCAATAGCACTTATTAATCCTTTCTTATACCTTTGTAATGGATCAAATAAGATTATGAACATAATTCTTTCGAACCTCTACTACATGAAATATGTTACAATCAATCATGACAGAAAAAGTTGATCGTGACTGCACTAAACTTTTTGTGCATGTCAGCTATCCTATCCTCCAAATCTTGCATCATATCACAATGTTCTCTTATTTATTAATCGATTCTATAATATACCTCAATTTTGGCAATTCTCTCATTCTTGTACACATGGAATCTCATATACACTGCTCCTTTCTAACTCTGCATCATGTTAGTCCAGCACGTTACTCCCTCATTTGACGGTCGAGGATGGCCTATCACATTGCAGGGGGGAGTAGGCGACCTCATAATTTACTGGCATACGTGTCGGTTTTTCATTTGGAGAAATTTTACTTGCGAATAGCAAGGCTTAACGAAATATCGTTTTCCAATTTGCATGGCTTGTTGTTTCAAAATTATTTCCACATTATGCTTTGCAACAATTAGCAGTAATTTAAACTCTAAACAAGCTTGTTGTTCCAACATTTTCTCTGTGGTTGCTAACAACTTGAATAGCCTGTTGTTCCATTTCCATCTCTATGTTTTACAGATTGCTAAGCATGGGAGTAATATCAATTCGTAGAGAACCATAGGTGTTGACAGTCTTTGATGCCGCACGAGAAATCCTAACAAGGGCAGGATGGATAGTTTATCTTAATCGCCTATAAGAGTCCAACGATGCTGTAGCAATTGAATTTTTGCAGAACCTGCAAGAATATCACTCCACGGTAAGAGGGAGATAAATAGCAGTCACCGACGACATAATTGCAGAAGTTTCAAGACTGCTAGCCACTAAATCTGTGTGGACTCTAAATAAGATAAGACTGTGCGACGCCATCAAAATCTTCTAAGATGAAGGACAGAACCTGACTTGAAGTGGGAAGGGAGTTCTACTAGTAGCCTTGGGAGAGCCATGGGAAGAATTGGCAAAGATCATTCAGAATTATGTTACCTGTGAAGGCAGAAAAGACGTGGTAAGACCACGCCACCTTAAGCTTTTAGCTGTATTAAAATAGAAATGCACTGTGAATTTGCCTGCGTTTTTAAATTCTTTACTACATGATGTTGCTGAAAGCAGGAAGAAATCTCTCCACATAGAATCGGTAGTAAGTCATCACGGATTGATACGATTGATAGTTAGCTACAGTCTTGCTCAACAATAGAGTAGCTGGGAAGAACTAATTTTTACAATAGATGGGGGACTGGCTTTGCAAACCCCCAAGCGAAAGCATACTGCAAGTACATCAAATAGACCATTGAAATGGAGGAAATCCTTCAGATTGGCATGGATTAGAGGGAGGTTGGAAAATTCCCAAGGGAACACCAGTCAACCAATGGAAGTAGTTGATTCAGGGGACGAGCAACCCCCGCAATTGGAAGGAGGAGAGAACGAAAGGGAATTGAACGATGAGGGAGAGACAGAAGGAGATACTGAATAATCTAGTCAAGCTGAAGAAGAAACAGAGCAACGTGAGGAAAGCCCATTGCAAAATCTACTGTGAGAATATGAATTGGCCCAAATTCTGGCCAACATGGGAGAATATACTCAAACTCTCAACCCACTAAGCCTCCACACTGAAGAAGAGCCATAGGAGCACTTTGTTCATGATCAGAGTGCATTCGAAGAGTTATGCAATGAGGAAGAAGAAGAAGAGAATCATTCCAACCATGATGAAAGTGCATCTGCAGAGAAAAATGATAAAGATGAAGAAGAGGAACCATTTTTTCTAAGTCAGAATACACCGGAAGAATTTGATGAGGAAGAAAGGGGAGAAGGAGAAGTTACCTAGGAAACTGTAGAGCAAGCTAGGGTTTCTAGCCTTGAACAACTCAATCAGTAGAATAATGAGGAAGCACCCCAAGAGAAAAATCAAGAAATTTGTCAAGGAGAAAGTCCAGGCCCGAGTGCGCGAATGGCTATTCCTTCCAATAAAATGGAAGAAATCAAAAGATTACGAAAGGAACAACAAAGACTGCTTAATATAATTGTGCAACTTTGACAACAAATTAGGATTCTGAAGATGGGGAAGAGAGCAAAAAGGACCTCGGTGATAAGGCATGCAACCACTCTAGCGAAACCCCTTAGGGAAAAAGTTAAGAGCACTCAGGTCTAGCCTACCATTCAAAATCAAAAGGAACAACATTTGGCTGTTACTCATGTCGGAATTCAAACAGATGACATAATGGATTGTGATAAAGAAATTGAGACAGAGGCACAGTCCTCTGAAGAAATTCGAACCATAATTACGAAATGACGCAATAAGAAGATTCAAGTGAACCTCTTGCCTACAACTACTATGTGGGATAGTGACCCGAGGACAATAACCCTATGAGAGGGTTTGATGCAAGCTCAGCAAGTAGTAGAAAATCTTATAGAACAAATTGTCCCTCGAGAGAAGTATGAAGAATTACAACAGTAGCTAAGGAATGTCAATTTATCCAAAAGTCAGGCTTTTGAAGGATGGCTAAAGGAAGAAGAAAGAGTTGCAAAGGTAACTCATAGGCTAGATGTAGTTATCAAACAAATGGATACCTTATGCTCTTTGTACACTGACGTCCTAGCATGTAGAACACCTGTTAAGAATTATGCCTTATTTTTAATGGAAATATATTTGCAATTAAAAATTAAGGCTGTCAAAGCATAAACCCCTATACAAATTAACACTATTGATGATTTCATAAATTATTGTAAGCACTATGGGGTAAAGGTTCAGATATTATTATGAAAGTTCTATTTGCACAACCTTGTGTTAGATCAAGAAACAAAGCAAAACCCCAGACCTTTCGTTGGGGATATTCAACTGCAGGCATTTATTTCATTGGAGTTAATCAAATAAAATGGCTTAAAGCCTAGAATGTCTTCTAAAGAAAAGAAAACAGATTAGATTTATGGGTAAGAGCTAAGCCTAGAGATCCATTGAAGTTATGGAATAAACATAGGAACCTCATGAGGACTCCGGGCGTAATTGAAGCATTAGGACCCATTCACACAAAAATCAATCAGCAAGGGATAGAATACTTTTTTACCATCAAAGACCTTGCCATTGCAACTGCTAAAGTTCGATATTAGACTTCTAATTTGAATATCCAACACAGGGCACTGTTTAATTATCAGAACTTTAAGTTAGTTGCTGATCACTTGGGCCTCTATAGTGATCTTATTTTGAGGGAAGGGCCATCTTGGTTAGGTTGTAGGTTCTAAAGTCCAGTCATATGGCATCCTGCACCAGGATACCAAGCCTTATACAAAATTCTTGAGGGCCAGACAGGGCATCTTTTTGAACACCTAGCTAGGCATCATGGCTATAGACCTCCTCATGAGATCCTGTCTCCAACCTACTCCCTCACCGCCTTGCATGTCAACTACAATGTTTTCATGAGGCCATGAAAAAGGGTAAGCAGGGGGGTGTTGGGCACTGGAGAAGGTATGTTATTTTCATTTACCTTGTTATATTTTCTTCAAAATTCACAATCTTTTCACATCATGAGCTAGGCATATGATAGAAAAATATGATAAAATCTAGAAGATTTATATGTAATGTGAAATAACTAATAATTACCCTTTTTCTATGTAGAAAGAGGAGAAAATGGAGGACTGTCATCCCAAAGGAAAGAATGGGACCAAGTTAACTGTTGTCCCTTTGGTAGGGAACTGCATTCAAACAAGTTTATCCAAATTGGAGCGTAACAACCAGAAAAAGGAAAAGGAGATCTCCAATCGGCGCAAAAAGAACAAGAGGATAACTGAAAATTAATAGCTTGACGAATCACTTAACAATCCTCTGCATTGTTGATATCACCATTTGGCTGTTATAAAAAGGGGTAGAATTGTTAGGTTGGGGGGGAAGAGAAAACTATTGTTAATTTTATGAAATTTTCCTTGGTACTTGAATTTTGATCATTGACTCTCCTTGAAAAGCAAGTCACTATAACCCTGTTTAATGTTTTAATATAAAAACCTGGTTGTTTTTCTATCGTTAATTCTGGAGTAGCCTTAAGCAGAGTCCCTGGAGGCTAAGGGCCTCGCCCTAATGGATCACTTGCTCCTGTATCATATTTTTTATTCATGTGTAGTTTGATTCGTTTCAATTACTCTGTTAAGTGATCTGACACACTTTACTATTTTATGTATCAGCTCTGTTATAAACACTTGATTAAATGCTATTGTTATTTGAAACAGGAATGCTATGTTATCATTCTAACTCTGTATTGCATTGTTGTCCCTTTTGACAATTGATATAACATTGTTGTTCCTTACAGATTACAGATTAATCGCATTGTATGTTCCTAAATCGGTACTACTGTATGATTTATTCTTAAAGCATAACTGCTATTTATTCGGGATTGTTGTTCTATTACAATTGTTGTTCTGAAACAATTGTCGTTCTGAAACAATTGTTGTTCCATTACAATTGCTGTTACTTTATGTCTGTGATTCATGTGTATTGTATCAAAGATCAGATTATTGTTCCTTTTACTGATTAAGTGTGTTGGATGTTTAACTTGGGTTGTTGTACATTCAGATCTGAGTTGTTGTTCTATACTTTATTTCTAATAGTTTGTTGTTCCATTTCTGTTTGTTGTTCAACTCGAAAGTTGTTACTTAATTCCTTTAGATTATAATTATTGCTGCATTCATTTCCGTAGATTGAGGTTTTGTTGTTCAATCCTATTTATAGAGATAGTTGTTGTTCCATTTCTTGTCATTCGAAGATCATCATTGCTTTGGTGTGTAGAAGGTTTGAGACTATAGTGAACATTGACATATGCTGTCTAGTTCCTAGTTTGATGATCCTTCTTTTAAGTGCCTTCTTAATTGCATCAGTTTACAGAGGGAAGAGTTATCGTTACTGTACCCTTGACTGATAAATTGTTGTAGCTTTCTAGGTTTCCTTTTGCAATTAGATTTCATTCCAAGCATCTGTTTACTCTTGTATTGAGAGCACTATACTACTAGCATTACTCTGACAAATGACCGCCTCAAAATGAGTACACTCTTTGAAATAACAATTTTTTCCTAGATTGACAATTAATGTAGGGTAAATGGAGGTGAAAAAGACCCTTTTTAATACTCGACATTGGGCTAGAAACACCCTATGATGCTGAAGCTCCCTTTACTGCTCCATCCACATCCGTCTGTATCCACTCAACAATTCCTGCTACTCCTTGTCGAGGCTCCCGTAGCAAGGTCTAATCAAAGAGGCTGGGTACCTCAAAGATCCTACCCCTATTTCAGCCTTCTTAGGATAATCACTCTACATCACCCCACCTCCTACCTAGAGGTATGGATGCATGTGATCCCTCTACCCACTTGGCTCATAATTTCCCCCATTAGAGGTCTCTGCATGAGTGGATGCCTCCAATCGGTCTCCTCTCTGATTCTCTAGTTGTGGATGCTGCACCAATTGTGGTTCCTCCACAATTGTTTGAGACTTCTTCTGTGGCTGCATATTGAGAAGTAATTTACTCTCCCTCTCAACCACCAAGTCTCCAATAGTTGCCTTGCTCCTCAAGAGAATACAGATTCTTGACTTTTGAACCGATCTGCTTCACCTATCTTGTGGTGATGTGTCTAAGGAAAAACTTTCCCTTTTTTTCCAAAAGGATGGACCTGAAAACCTTAACAGTATGATGCATAGAATTATCTCATCCGTAGGGATTACCGCAATTGCAAACCAGATGGAGGACTTTACCCTTTCCATAGTGTTTCACCAATGGAATGGATGCGTAACTTTATTAAAAATCATTTTATGATTTATCACATCTAACTAGGATTTCCACATCGCAATCACAATCGCATTGGGAGCGAGACACTACAAGGGAGGAACTTGGATGGCCATGATCATTGATTGTGATATCGTAATCAGGGACTAGGAAGGTTATCACAATTGGGACCAAGAAGGTTATTGCAATCAGGACCAGGATGGATTGCAATATCAGAGTGGGGAAATCACATTGGGGGAAGGGGTACATGGGAGTACGATCAACGCGGGATTTAAATCAGTGTGGGACATGGGATTTAAAGATGGAGGGTTATTATAGGAATTATGTGGGATGTGATGCAGGATTTTTTTGTGGGATGATCACAGATCACAATCATGAAGGGGTGAGGGGTTTTTCTTTGTCATATAATATATGTTGATGCGGGATATGCGATAGGAGGACTAGCTTATGCCTTGTAGTAGTGGGATGTAATGTATTAAGTTGTAATACATTATAGTGTAATATATTAAAAAAGGGCTAATGTGATATCAGGATACGTCGCAAGGTGGGTTTGGGCCAATTATATTAAAATAATGTGATGCGATATAAAGGGATTTATTAATATAGTTTTCGAATTTTTTTGAAATATTTTAAAGCAAAAGTGGAACAATGGCTAGAGTTATGACATAAGATGGAATGGGGTATGATGAAATAATGGCTTAAGTCTAGAGTTTGGTATTTTCAGTCGAATGTGGCTAGAGTTTGGAATAACAAAAGGAAAACGGAAATGAGACTAGAGTTTGTGATAAAACAAGGACATGTGGCTTTTATCTACTTTGAAGTCCAAAATTCATGTTAGCATATATTTCAATCAGGCAATCAGATTTGAGCACAGGAGGTACTGTTGGAAATCTGCTCCTGAGCACTTTCTGATGGGAACGCCTGCATGTTGATACAATCCAAACATGTTATGCAAAAATATCCTCGAACATCACTTTCCTTAGTTACTACTCCCATGATGTTTTACCACAAGTGACACCGTGACTCTTTTGATCATTTTGATGACTTGACCCCAATAATGACACCTAATGGAATATGAAACTAATGATTTTGACATTGAAACATGACTGACCATGAGATGAGACTAAGACCAAGACATTTACTGATGACTAATCATAATGAGTATGAAACAACCAAAATGGAAATTCAACCATGAGACGTAGGGAGTAGTAACATGCCTTGACAACCTAACCAGTGACCAAATTTTATTTGAAGATCTACTGAAACACAAAAATTTGACCTAGGACCCTAATAAAAACTTTGAAAGAGAACATTTGACCACTGGTGACTGGCAGGACTAACAGAAACCAAAGGAATTTTTCATACTAAAGATATTTTATACCACCAAAAATTGATTGGGTTGGTTAAGGCACTGACTACATTAGGTGTCTTCAAGTATAAGCTCTAAATCCCAACAGAAAAGGCACACATTTAAATTGTTTTAGTGCATTTTGTAGGCATATGTGAGTTGTTTTTAGGTGACACTTATATACATAACTATATTTGATTATAGTAGTGGACATAAGCAATGATTCCAAGACAATAAGTGCATATGCATTTTTAAAAAGTATTTTTAATAACTTTTTAGGAAACATCTAGTTTTCCATAGGGAATAGGGGTAATAAATAGGCCATATTGGATCTCAAAGCATGGTGTGAAAATAGATGTTACAAAAAATTACCCCTAACGCATGATTTCATAAGGGTGGATGATGGTTGATTTGAATCATGCATAATTAGGAGGATTGAGGAGGAATTCACTAACTCGGAGACTGAAAAATACCTACAAGAGAAAACATGAAAGATAACTCATCTCCTCAGATAGGAATGCACATATTTAGAGAAGGGAAAGCATGCCACAAAGTCAAGTACATTACAAATACATGTGTGTATATGCATGAAGTGAAATTCATGGCCACGAAGAATAGAAAATGGATCCATGTCAAATTGATCATATCCACAAACAATACATAGAGGAGGTATGTCTTAGTATATAAACTTAGAGGAAACTTGGAACATATTGAAGTGAATAATTGATCCTCAAAAAAAGCACCAAAGTCATGCATAAATGAGTGGCATTGTCCAAAAACTTGGTTGCCAACATATACAAAGTCAATGTACTGAGAAGTGGCATAGTAAGAAGGGTTTCACTATCAAGAATTGAAGATACTAGAAAGTGAGTAAGGATGATGACACAACCTTAGGTATTCAAAACTAACCACTGGATGATCTGATAATCACCCTTGAGTGATCTCAGTTAAAGAATTATTGAATGAAGGTATTACAGACTCATGTGTTGGTGTGTGTCTATGTTATTTTAGGCAACAGGTTGATCAGATTGCAAAATACACAGACATTGGAAGATGGAAAATAGCAGAAAAGCATAGTAAGCAAACACAAGAACACAAAAATTAATAAGGAGTTCACCCTATCCTCTAGGGCTACGTCTCCGGTCCATCTTTCAATGGTGGCCTTCTTTTATTGTGTCTTTAAAGCAAAGAATTACAATGAGGAGCTCAAATTGAGTCTCCTGAACAGAACAATGTTTAGTAGGGTGGTTCTTGGATCCCCCAAGCCACTAGAGTACATAGAATCTTTTCCTTACTAGAACTTGACCTCTCTGGTCTTTAATAGGAGGAGCCCAATGTGGTGCTCAGTTCCCAATAGATCCTCTCAGGGATTGCTCGATGCTTCCTTGTGTTGCAGGTAAGCTCAGTTCTTTGTCTTTCTGCTTCTTGCTTCACTGCCTTTTCTTTTCTCTATCTTCATCTTCTTCTCTCCAGTTCTTCCTCTCGGTGCCCTCTATTCTTTGTCTTTGTTCATGGCTTTAAAGACAGTCGATCTCATGATTGTTCGCTTCCTCTTCTTTCACCGTTAGATCACCTGCTGCTACTCGCTTGGAGTTCCCTGTCTCGGCATCATCATCAATGGCTCATAGAGAGGGGCCACTTGACCTCCTTTGAACTGCACGAGCTTTCCCTTATCGGTTCAGTTTTTCAGTTACATCATGGAATGAGTCATCTGCCAACTTGGCATTCAAATCATATGTAAAGCTTCTCTCTCTCGTGGCTTAATCCCCTATTAAATATGGTTCCTCCATTAGGCGTGATATCCAACGTTAGATCTGAAGTCCCCAGATCCAACGTTATTCGCTCATTTTTTGTGGTTGACTTGCTCGACCATTAGCGTGCGATGAGCGATGGTTTTCTCTCTCATCTACCTGCCATGCATCAGGTGCTGAATGGAATAGCTCATTTTTCTCCAAATCCACTTACCGCCCAAGCGTGCCCCTGATATACTATCGGTTTTGCAGCATGGGTCCCACCTTTTTCCTTTAGCGCTTTCCCCACAATTTTCTCGGCTTCCATGTGATCGAGTGCTTCGGGGCTTTTCCCTTTTGAGTGGTTTTGCCTAGTGATGCACTCAAAAACAGCCTCCTTTCCCTGATCTGGGCTTCCCAGGTGCCAGTTTCACCTCCTGCACAGTCTCCATGGGCCTTGGTTAGTGCGCTTTGACCGAGGTCCTCGTTGTTCCTTACTGGCTACCAACTGCCATTGTTACGAGGTCTTCATGATCACTCTGTGCTCTTGAATTCTAAGTTTTTGTCTTGAATTGATATAGTCATGGTACTATGATAATCTTCACGGATCCAATTCGGATCATGGCCTTCCCACTGAAAAA
>APFE031464986.1:143912-170671 GCA_000404065.3 Pinus taeda | reverse complement strand
TTTATTGTGTCTTTAAAGCAGATAATTACAATGAGAAGCTCAAATTGAGTCTCCTAAATAGAACAATGTTTGGTAGGGTGGTTCTTAGATCCCCCAAGCCACTAGAGTACGCAAAATCGTTTCCTTACCAGAAATCGACCTCTCTAGTCTTTAATGGGAGGATCCCAATGTGGTGCTCAGTTCCTGATAGATCCTCTCATGGATTGCTTGATGTTTCCTTGTGTTGCAGGTCATCTTGGCTCTCTGTCTTTTTGCTTCTTGCTTCAAAATATTTTCTTTTCTTTGTCTTCATGTTCTTCTCTCTGGTTCTTCCTCTCGGTGCCCTTTGTTCTTTATCTCTGTTCATGGCTTTAAAGCCAATTGATCTCATGATTGTTCGCTTCCTCTTCTTTCCTCGTCAGATTGCCTACTACTACTCGCTTGGAGTTCCTTATCTCGGCATCATCATCAACGGCTCACAGGGAGTGGCCACTTATCCTCCTTCGAACTGCACCACCTTTCCCTCATCAGTTCAGTTTTTCGGTTACGCCGTGGAATGAGTCATCGGCCAACTCGATATTCAAATCAGATGTCAAGCTTCTCTCTATCACGTCTTAATCCCTTGTTAAATCTGGTTCCTCCATTAGGCCTGATCTCCACCATTAGATCTGGAGCCCCTTGATCCAATTTTATTCGCTCATTTCGCACGGTTGAGTTGCTCAACTGTTTTCATGTGATGAGTGGTGGTTTTCTCTCTCATCTGCTTGCCACATGTCACGTGCTAAATGGAATCACTCATTTTTCTCCAAATCCTCTTACCGCCCAAGGGTGCCCCCGATATACTTCTAGTTTTGGAGAGTAGGTCTGGCCTTTAGCCTTTAGCGCTTTCCCCATGGTTTTCCCAGCTTCCATGCAATCAAGCACTTCGGGGCATTTCCTTTTCGAGAGGTTTTGCCTAGTGATTCAGAAATAGCCTCATTTTCCTGATTCGGGCCTCCCAGGTGCCAGTTTCACCTCCTGCGCAATCTCCATGGGCCTCGCTCAGTGTGCTTTAATCGAGGTCCTTGTCGTTCCTCGTTAGTTGCCAACTGCCATTGTTCCAAGGTCTTCCTGATCACTCTGTGCTCTTGAATTCGAAGTTTTTGTCTTGATTGGATACAATCATGGTACTGTGATAATCTTCATGGATCCAATTCGGATCACCGAAGGTAAATTTCAACACAATGGGAATAAATGAGTTAAAGTCGACCATGTGAAAAATTGTTTGACTGCCAGTCATTGATGTATATCATTAACAAATGCATGACTTCCCATAAATAATGATAATGGATGTTAAGATAACTACTACAATATAATAAGTGCGAATAGAGGTGTCGGAGTTGAACACTTGAAAGAATCTACCAAGCAGGGGACATTGATGTATTCCCACTATCAATAGAACGGTAATCTAGCATTAATGATTGTAAACCCTAAGGTAGTAAAACGAGACTCTAGAACTTATTCCTAGAGTAATGAGTTGGATTAAATTAGAAAATATTTGATGGAATAAGGGCATTAGGGCATCCCCCATCAACCAACATGAGCATTAAAAAATACCAATAATTTGGAATAATTTAGACGAAATAATGAACTGACCACCAACAAGTATGATCCTTTCATGTACTAGATGGAATAACACATGGAAGATATGCTTTAAATAACAAACAATGATCAGAACTACTGATAGAGGCAAGGAATCCACCAATATGGTCAAATGGAAATGAAGATATTGCATGTATCTCAATGTATGATGATGTAAGTTGATGTAGAACAATAGGAAAACCACCTAGTGAAACACTAATCATGAAAATTAATGTTGGGCACAAGGTACCCTATTAATTATGGAAATAGTGCTAGGGTGCAACTCTAGGTCTATTATTAGAGCAAATTTTTGAAGCCAATAAGAGAAGAACCATAAATAGGAAGTCAAAGGGGACATTCCATACTAACACAAGTACATGACTAAGATAACATTGATACTAAA
This sequence comes from Pinus taeda, assembly GCA_000404065.3. Taxonomy (NCBI): domain Eukaryota; kingdom Viridiplantae; phylum Streptophyta; class Pinopsida; order Pinales; family Pinaceae; genus Pinus; species Pinus taeda. The sequence continues at coordinate 168,669 of APFE031464986.1, read as the reverse complement.
AGTGACTTGACAACTAGGAATCGCCAACACAATGAGTCAAGATACATCACATAATGGATGACACATAGACGACTCCCCTTGAACATCTTTGTGACTTGGCAACATAGATTCATGAATGAACAATATATAAGTCTGTGACACAAGTGGCATCAAAGAAATATCCATATGATTGGACAATTAACCAACCAAAAGCATAAAAAACTCAAAAATAAGGTTCAATTTTCAAAATTCCATGCTAACCATTCGAATAATGATAAGACTCATAGCTTGGTGCTTTATTCAAGGACTACATAACTTACATGGTTTCCATACATAAACAAGGAAATTTTCTTCCAGTGCCCTTATTTTTTTAATATTTGATTTTTTTTCCTTTTTCATATTATAAAAATCCTAAAAATGAATTAAATAATGCTTTAATACGAAGGAGGGAACACGTATTGTAGACAAGCAAACTAGTTTCAGTGCTTGGAACATTCCTATGTGCAATGCAAGGGAAACCATGTGAGATATGGACGTTTCAATAATTTTTCCCTCCAAGGAGAAGGGTGTCAAATTGGAAAGGATGTAAATACAAAGCTTTTACTTTTAGAGAGAATGAATAGGCATGTGGCCTATAAAAGAGAGAAAGCTAGAGATAGCATTAAGCTGAAAAAGCATAAGCAATCAATATGCAATGAAATAGTATGACTTAACAATTTGGGAACCTTTTAGGTATAGGTCAGAATAAGAGTGAGGAAGAAGAATGTAGCTTGAAAACAAAGTCATGATGGGACTAGAGAGGATTCCTAAGCCTGTGAATTAATAGAAACATGGGCACTAAATGGCCAGTGAGGTGTTAATTAGGGTGCCCATGTTAATATAGGTAGTACCACTAAGTTATGACACATAAATGGCGAGTGAAAGGATATTGTCAATAAATAGTGGGGTAAATTTTATGGTAAGGTACTGGAAATAAAATTGAAATGCATTATGCAATGCATAATTCCTACCCTATATGCCACTTTTTGAAATGATACCTGCCATAATGGATCTCATATGGTCGACAAGTGCTGATAAAATGTCACAAAATGATGAATGTCAATTAAAAAAAAAATAGAAATGGTTTTGTTGTATAGTACTTTTTGAGTGCTTTCACTTGTTCAAACTCCAATTGGATAAGGAGAAACATTGACTTGAAGTCAAGCATGTTTATAATGGATTAAAATGGGTCAAACCCCAAATTCATTAACCAATTCTCATATTTTCCATAAGATTATGTGGTTAGTGCCTAGCTTGAGCGATCAACAATGGTGGTTGTTTGAAGTTGCATGAAATTTAGTCTACATGGTGATTGGATTGTGTTGTGGTTCCACATGGGAATCAATAAGGGTGCAACCCCATCCTACATTAAATAATAATTATATAATGGGGTAACCTATATAGGTATGGTGTAACACATATGTGATGTATCAAATGCCATACCCATGTGATGCAGTGGATTGGACATAACACTTGTGTGACGCGTCTAATATAATATGTCTGTCATGTTGTGGATCCAATGTATTACCTAGTTAACGTGGCATAATCAGAGATGGTTGACATGGTATAACAAAGACACGTAGCAAGAGGAATATAACACACTTTTGATATGGTGTAAGAAAATATAATTGACATGACATATGGCGTAAGAAAATATGATTGAAGTGGCAAAACCCTGACACATGGCACCTAGGTGATATGGACATGTGGTATGTCAAATAGGAATTTTTTAGTGGCCAACAGGGTTGATTTTGGGTAACATGTGGCACCAAACAAAGTGTGTCATATGGGCATGATGACATCATGCATATGTCAACATTCAGTTTCCCATGGATAACTAAGGTCTCGGCCACATGGATAAGAAAAGTATAACCCCAAAGACCCTGGGAGTCTCTTAGTCACATTATGGTCATATGGGTCTACTTTACAACAATTTTGGTCAATAATCACCACTAGCCCAACATCAGTTCAATTCAAACCTATATATATACCATATTCCCAAATAATTTGAAGCAAGGATTATGTACTCACATGGAAATAGATATATGTATTTCTTTGTGGTTTTAATGTTGTGTTACAACTTTGTGGTCTCGTGATTAAGCTTGAGGCATGGTCTATGGTTTGATAATGATTATATTGCAGAGCTTGTTTTGGTTTGTAGTGGTCACAAGTTTGAGTTTGGTTAGGATTTACATGGTGATCAAGCTTGAGGATAGTGGTTGATAATGTTTATATTGCAATGCCTAACTATGTTAACATAGAATGTTGCCAAGTGGGTGTCTAGCCTGTTTTGATCAGCAATGGTTACGGTTCGAGTCTGATTGAAATTTATGTGGTATCGTGATCGAGCTTGAGGTGTGTTTTCATAAACTATGCATTGATAATGCATATATACATACATAAATACTATATTACAAGGGTTGGTTATGAGAACAAAGTGCATAGTTAAGTTTCTATCGAGCTTGTCTTGCTCTACAGCGATCACAGGTTAAGCCCGAGGTTAAAATATTTTTTGGCATTTGGAAGTAGTGCACAAAGAAGGGAATTTTTTCAAACCTAACTAAGTGCATTATGTCAAATTAGTAGAGTACATTTTGTATATGGTGGACCTAAAAAGTACCTTTTATTGACCCGTTAGGGTCATTTTGTTGAACTATTAGCTTTTATAATGTTTTTTGGATCATATTGAGGCCCAAATTGATTTCTAAAGAAGGTAAAATGGAAAGAATTTTTTTGTGATATGAAAGGGGGGCATGAAAAGCCATGAAGACATATTTTTTATGGCAATAGGCTATATTTATTTTTTTATTATCAAAATGTTCTAGGGTTAGTCTTAGTGATTAGAACAATAAATGAAGAATATGTTACTATTGGTGATTAAATAATAGGTTTAGGTTGCATTGATATGATCATATTTGTCATAGGAATTTATTGTGTTTTGAGCTTATGGATCTAGTTTGAAATATTTTGAAAAGTGGTCCACGATGTTTTAGTGAAGGAGGTTGCTGCTTCAATCAAGTTGGAGCATATAGCAAGTTGGTGCTTTCATATTTAACAAGTTAGTGCCTCAATCAAGTTGGAACCTATAGCAATTTAGTGCTTTCATATTTCATATGTTGGTGTCTCAATTAGGTTGAAGCCTACAGTAGGTCAATGTCTGCAATTTATTTTCGGGGTTGGTGCCTATTGCAGGTTGGTGCCTGCAAATTGATGCCATTAAAGATTGAAGAAGATAAGAATATTTGTTGTTTTCTCCCTCAAGGGTTTCCATGCATATTTAGTGTTCATGTGTATTGATGTGATTATTGATTTTATTGAGGCACATTTATGCTTTCAATTACAATTGTGAATTTTTTTAAATTAGTTAAATTGTCCATTCTATTATTTCACCCCCCACCCTCACTCATTGCAATCATAATTCCAAAAATTGGTATTAGAGTAGGTTCCTTCAAGAATAGTTAGTCACTCGAAGGTAGATCGAAATAATTATGGCTAATAAGAAGAATCCATCTATAAATAAGAAAAACCATATCTAGGGTTGGGATTATGAAAGCATGTACAAATATGAAAGAAGAGAGACCATATTCATAGCCATGAGTGGTCAAAATGATGAAGAATATATCAAAGAAGAAACAGAATTTGAAGGAGCTCATAAATTCCTTGGAAGAACTAACACCTCTAAGAAATAACGTAGATCAACTAGAATAGCAACTATAAGAATATAAGGATAAAGATTGTGATGCAAGTTTGGTCGTCCTTTTGAAAATTGAACTGGAAGAAACCAATATGACAAAGGATATTATTTTAAAACAATTAAAGGAAAATAAAAAACATCGTGAGAAATTGGAAGAATAAATTTCCTTTTTTCAAAAGAATTAGAAAGTACCTCAAATCAACTTAATCAAAACTTGAATCTCATTAAAGGTTATGGGTAATTAGATCACATCCTTAATCTTTAGATATCACAATTATTGAAGACGTACATTAGATATGAATATATCATGAAGAATAGTAAGGATAAGCAATCTCATCAACAACAAAAGGGGAAAATAGGAAACCCATCAGCTATGGATCGGCTTTCATCAAAATAGGGTTGAATCATCTAGAAAAAGACAAGGAAGAGGCAAAGCAATAAGCAAGAGAAGAAAGTGGGTCAATTATAGCTATGAATAAATCATGTTATGGAAAATAAGGAAAGTGAAACAAAATTAGCAATGATATCCCTTTTAGTGGTTCTATATTCATCCAAGTACAAAACTTTATTTTATGGAGATTGTTACTCATACAGTAATATTGGTCTTAAGGAAGTGGACTATAGAAACTATGCAAGAAGAAATTATGAAAGAAGGGAATTTATTAAGAATAGTTACTTAATAAAGAAATATATAAGTAGTATGAAAATAATATTATATGAAGTCCTTTGTTCCTCTAGGAATTATATCGAATGCTACATATATAATAACTTTGGGCATAAGGCACAAGACCATAGCATCAGTCTAGTCAAATCTCACAACTAAGGGAAGGAAGAATTCCCTCCTAGAAATATAATTGTATGGAAGACAGAAGGAAGAAATAAAAGTGTGGTATCATGTTGTATGCCCAAAAACCAGACAATAAGTGATATGTTGACAATGTTGATAGGGGTTGTTCAAGACATACAATAGGAGATCATAGCTAGTTCGTTAAACCTAAGGAAGAGGATGGAGGCAAGATAATACTTGGTAATAATGAAACTGAAAAAACTTTTTGGGAAAGTGAACTTTAGCATTAATAATAGAAGAATTAAGGCACAAAGTATTTTATATGTGGAAAGACTAAAACTCAGCCTCTTAAGTGTCATTCAAATGTGTGATCAAGGGTATGATATCACATTTAATTACAAGAGATATGAAATAAAAAATTATGATATATGAAAATTGGTGGAAAAAATAAAAGAACCTTACACAATGTATACATTATTGATGGATCAACAATGAAAGTAGGGAAAAAAACTAGGGTTATAGAGCTGTTGCAAGGGCAGTTATCCATGGAGGGGCGCAAAGGAGGGAGCTCCACTCCCTCCTTCAAACATGCCATGACCAACAGGGGAAGAAAAACTATGGAATATGATAAAGGAACTTCAAAAGGAAGGAATAAGAACAATGAAGAGGAACAAGATGGACAAAAGTCCAAGGAGAATAACATTATTATAGAAAATGAAGAAGAAGACAAGGAACAGGGAACAAAAAACAAAGCACACATGGGCCCATGTAAGCCCAAAGCTGTTGTAACTCCAAAAGTTACTTTAAATGAGCCTGCTCTGCAGGTGCACAGGGAACATATGCAAACCTATGCAATCATTTGCAAATTCATGGGTTTATGGCCCACTGAAAAGGCCTTACAAATGTGGATAAGATATCACTGGAAACAAAAAGGAAGCATTTACCTACACCTAGGATCAAAGGGTTACTTTACTGTGGTTTTTGCGAACATCGAAGATAAGGATAGAGTTTTTGAAGGCGGACCCTACTTCTTTGCTGCTGTAGGGCTCTATATGAGACCTTGGATCATGAATTTTGTCCCGGAATGTGAGACCTTTACTTCAGTCCCAGTTCGGGTAAGGCTCTATTCTCTTCCGCTTGATTATTGGCAAACAAAGTCCTTAACAACCATAGGAAATAAGTTAGGACAGTTTGTTAAAGCCTCTAAAGCCATTAGGAGGGGAAAGTATACTTCCTTTGCTAGAATATGTGTCGAGATGGATCTCTCTGGAGCTCTTCCAGATGAGGTAATCTTGTAAGTTTATGATGAAGAATGGGTTCAAACTGTCGACTACAAACATATTCCATCCAGATGTCGCAAATGTCATGAACATGGGAACCTTTTCAGGGATTTCCCTCTCACTAAAATAGCGAATAAGAGTAAAGCTAACACAATGAAATACTCTGAAAGCTTTCAAAAATTGGCAAACAAAGGAAAAGGAAGCAAAAAGGGGTCAAAGACACAAAAAAATTCTGAAGGACAACAAACCAGTCAAAACATGTTCCAAGTCCTGGAAGAGGAAGGAGAAGTTATTACAGAAGACCAAATGAAGGGAGAAGGGGTAATGGTAGAAGGGAAAGAAGAGGACAAGGAACAAACACCAAATACGAATCCGCATATAGAAATGATGGTAAGTGATGCAGAAACAAAAATGGATCATGAGATGACCCAAAGTGAGATGGAAACAGAGGACCAAGAACTTTAGGCAATAATTAAGAAAGAGAATCTTGATCTAGAGGATTTCTTGATGCAAGGAACCAAAGAAGGGATAGACTCTTTACCTCCAGAGGAGTTCAATAGAGTCCAACAACTATATATATGGAAAATCCAAAACAAAGGACCAGAGAGGCAAAGAAGCAAGGAAAAGCAGAGAAGTGAAGGAGTAAAAACAGCAAGACCCATACCTAGATTAGCACCCAGAAACCTAGGTAAGAAAAGAGGTAGGAAAAAGCAGAATGAGCTATTGATCGAATGTGGAAAGTTAATGGTCAACTTGGGTGAGATGAAATACCTAAACATCTACTCCTTTACCAATATTTAATAATGAAGTTCACTTCTTGGAATATTAGAGGTCTAGGTAGTAAAAGAAAATAGAGACTGATTAGTAACAAAATGAAACAAATAGCCCCGGATGTGATCTTCATCTAGGAAACCAAATGTTTCATTCAAAAATTAAAAGAGATTCATAGCAAGTGGCTCAATTGTTATGAGTTTCTAGAAGTCAAAGCGAAGAACACAGCATGTGGTATTCTCACCCTTTGGAATCCAAAGAAAATAGATATTTTAGATGTTAAGGAATCTCGAGAATATCTTTCTATGGTCATCCAGCCCATCGAGGATAAGAAAACCTACCTGATCACAAATGTATATGGACCCCAAATACTAGAAGGAAAACTAAAATTTCTTAATTCTCTGGAGGAACTCAGAAACAAACATTCAGGCATGCCATGGATACTAGGAGGGGATTTCAATATGATTAAATTGGTTTCAGACAGAAAAGGTGGAACCATAGTTCAAAGTAAAGACTCTATGAAATTTCAGTCTTCTACAGATATTATGAAGTTAGTGGACATTGTAACTAGTAATGGCTTATCTACTTGGAACAACAAAAGAGGAGGGGAATCTCAGGTGGCTTCAAAATTAGACAGATTCATGATATTTGAAGACCTTATGCTCAATAATAAGGAAATTTCAGCAATAATTCTACCCTTTGGAGGATCTGACCACTGGTTGATTCATCTGGAGGTGCAGAGTATTGGTACTCCAAGGAATAGACCTTTTCGCTTTGAAAACATCTGGCTTTCCCATCCAGATTTCACCAGTAACATGGCCAAATGGTGGTAAGAAGATTTGAACATTCAGGGCACCAGAATGTTCCTTCTTCAAAAAAGACTAAAACACATCAAGCTTAGACTCAAGGAATGGAACAAGAATGAACATGGAAATATTTTTGTAGATAAAAAATCAATAGAGGGTAAAATGCAGGAACTCAACCAAGCCCTTATCATAGACGACTTTGATGAAACCAGGAATGATCAGGTCAAAAAATGCAATCAGGAATGGGAGGATTTATGCAAACAAGAGGAAATATTTTGGAGGAAAAAATCGAGGGTTCAATGGCTCAAAGAGGGAGAAAGAAATACTAGATTCTTCCACAGATCTACTATGGCAAACAGAGTTCACAACAGAATTTCAATTATCAAGGATGAGAGAGGAATTCTTCATAAGTCTCATGCAGAGATAGAAAAAGCTCTTGTCAAGAACTTTCGAGTCATAGCCAAAGAAACTTGTTATGACAGAGAGCATTCCATCAAAAACTTCACACGACACATCCCTAGGTTGGTATCCAGTGAGGACAATTACAACCTCAACAAGCCAGTAACCGAAGATGAGGTCAGTCAAGTGCTCAAAGAAATGCAAAATGGTAAAGCACTTGGCCCAGATGGTTTCAACGTTGATTTCTTCAAGGCCTGCTAGAGTATTGTTAAACAGGATATTTTGAATGTGGTAGAAGGTTCCAGAATGAATAAAACTATTCTGAAAGCTCTGAATACTTTCTTCATTGCCCTAATCCCCAAGCAAGAGGTTGCTCAGACTCTTGACAAGTTCAGACTGATAGCTTTATGTAATGTGGTCTACAAGATAATATCAAAAGTGGTGGCTAATAGACTCAATCCTCTCCTTCCTTCCTTGGTTTCTGTGGAACAATCTGGATATGTGGAAGGAAGGAAAATTCTTAACAATATCATTCAAGCTCATGAGGTGGTACATTCTCTGACCATCAATAGAAAGGCTGGAATGGTCATGCAATTGGACATTGCTAAGGCCTATGATAAACTGAACTGGAACTATATCAGGAAAATACTCATAGCTTTTGGGTTTGATCACAACTGGGTGAGATGGATCTTGGCCCTGGTCACCTCCTCGAGCTTCTCAATTTTGGTCAATGGCTCTCCTTCATAAACTTTTCTTCCCTCTAGAGGCTTCAGATAGGGGGACCCACTCTCTCCCTTTGTCTTCATCCTCATGATGGAAGGATTGGGTAGGTCTATCAAACATGCTAAAGAAGTCGGTAAGATCAAAGGTCTCCAACTTTCTGAAAGGGGACAAGCTTGGATGCATTAACAGTTTGTGGATGACATCATGCTGCAAGGAATCCCCACAGTCAAAGAAGCTCATGCATTCAAGCAGATCCTGAATGGATTTGCCAAAGCTTCATGTATGGAAGTTAATCTCTCCAAATCTAAGATTTGTTTCTTCAATACTAATATTTCCATTCAAAGGAACATTGCTAAAATTCTGGGCTTTCAAAGAGATTCTCTCCCCTCAAAATATTTGGGGGTTCTGCTAACTGCTAAGCCTCTACACAAAAGCATATGGGAGCTGGTGATCAATAAACTGCAAGACAAAATAAGGAAATGGACGATGAGGTCCTTAAACCTAGCTGGCAAATTAGCGCTCACAAAGGCTATTCTACAATCAATCCCAGTTTTTATGCTTTCTGCTCTCCCAGCTCCTAAAGCGGTCTTGTAAATTTTTAGAAACATACAAAGAAACTTTGTTTGGGGAAAGGGAGAAGAAAAGAAAAAGTGGGCCTTGGTAGCCTAGGAAAAAATCTACAAACCCAAAAATCATGGAGGCCTAGGATTGGATGATCCTGAAATTTTAAGTAAAGCTCTAGAGGCTAAATTATGGTTGTGATGGCTAAAATAACCAAAGGCTCAGTGAGCTACAATCTGGAAAGAAAAATATTCCAGTTCATGGCAAAGTGAGGATCATATAAGAATGGATAGAAATATTAAGGGATCACACATATGGAACAAGGCTTGGGATAATAGAGGTCTAGTCCAATATCATGGCTTCTGGGAAATTAGAGGAGGAATGTTATAGACATATTTGGGCACTGCAACCCCAATCATATATGTCCATAAACCAAGGGATTTTGAGTCCCTAAAAGTGTTGTTTCACACCCTAAAGGAACAAGGTAGCTGATTACATCATCTCCGAGAAGTTCTCCATGGAAAACTGCTTAGAACTGGTCAAAAATGGACCATACAAATTGCTCACTGCTAAGGGTGCGATGCATCTTACCTACAACATGCAAAAAGTGTGATGCATACTAAAAATCCCTTCTGTAGGGTGCAATGGGAGAGATTATACAAATGGCGGAGACAGTTTGCAAGGTGGATGATCATGGAATCTTCCAAAAACTTCTCCTGTGACACTTACCTCTCTGAATTTGCCTAAGGATGAGTAAGAGATCATGAATCTTCAAGTGGAACCAAGAACTATTAGAGGGAGGACGCTAATTAAAATCCCGGAAGCTGAATCACACCCCTGCAAACATCTATATATGGATCCCTCATCCTAGAGATCCAAAGGCTAGAATTATGTATCTTGTAAGGAAGTGTTGTTAGTTTCTTGGTGGAACATCATAGTGTTAGGTGATCTAAGCTTTTCATGAGGTGAAGAAGGGCTTTCATGCTGGGAGGATGATGCTGGGCCAGATCAATGGGTTGTAATCCTCTCTTCTACTCTTTCTATCAATAAAGCTATTTAAATTTCCCTCCACATTCTTGTATGTCTCATGATATATACATTTGTGTGGTCAATATATAACTGGTCCTATATTGTTTATGATTGTAGATCTCTTTGCTTTGAAGGTATTATGTTGCTTTGACTTTACAGGTTCTCTTTGAAGCGGGGTAAGCAAGGAAGGAGCAGCAAAGATGTGTCAGAGGGGAGAGTAAACTAGCAAGGAACCAAGCGAAAGATTGAGGTTGGTACTCTTTGCTTGTCTCCTATCTACTTCTCATAAAGGAAAACGAAAATAACTTTAGTTTGTTTGTTTCTAAGATAGCTACCCGTCTTAGTGGGACTAGCAGCTTTGAATGGACACTAGATTTCCCGATAACAAAATGGCGACTCCACTGGGGAGCGAATAGCTTGTTTGCTTGTCTATATTTGTTTTCTTTATAAACTACAGATGGAGCTTGAAGTTAAGCCAACTAGCCTTCGAACTGCATTTTCTATGCAAGTGCAAAGTAGATCAATGCTGCTTTAGTCCATCTCCAAGTTTTGTTTATAAATTGAAAAATTGGTTTGCAAACATCGTAATTTCCCTGGTGGTGGCTCAAGTAACCTCATTAGATCAGCCCCTATGATTTGCATTTACTGACTATCATTAGCTCAACCTAAATCCCTGAACTAAGCTGCAAATTGTGACTAAAAACCAAGTTGAAGTCTCATCCCTAGACCATCGCACCTTCTCCTCTTGGCAATCTGGATGCATCACACCTCCCATGTCTGGTAGGTGAGATGCATCCCTGTTTCCCTGTGTTACAACTGCGATGATCAGATAAGACTGTTTCTGCCTCCAGATTTTGGTTTTTTCTTCACCCTCTTTAGCTTTATTAAGGAGTTTTGCTATTTGTGATTAGTATACCACTGTGGAAACCCCCTTCCTTTACATTATTCAGCCTCCATTGTACAAAGAATTGTGAATGTTTTTATGTATTGTTCACCATTTATAGTTCTCCTTTACAAAGAAGTAGCTTAGTCGAACTGTCATCTTTTGATTTGGAAGTGTCGCAAGTGTTGTTTTCAGTCAAAGAAAAGAATCCTACTCTTCTTGATGGTCGATTACACTGTTACTCTTGTATTTGATTTGAATTAATAGTATTTCAAGTGTCAAAAGCAGTTTTCAATTCAAAATCATAAAGTGTCATCATAGTCTTCCTTTTGTCTTTTGAAGAGAAAATTGTTAGTGTTGTCGCTTTGAAAAGATAATTCATATTTGTACCTAACATTCTTTTTGTCATCCACACATTAAGACTACACTGCATTTGCATTTAGACTACTTGCTTATTTTGATTTAGGACAGTGCATCTAGTGTGTGCTCTCTCTATGTTGAAAGAATCTCACTTCTCTTGCCTTAGTAGCTAGGATTTTCATTGCAAAAAGAAGAATAAACAACTTTTTATCATCTTAGATTGCATTTAGGAATTGTATATCTACATCACACGGTGAAGCTTAAAGGAAAACTTCTTAAGAAAGATCAACTGTAAAATAAATTCAATGAACATAAACACGCTTTGGAACATAACGCACAACATTTAGAAGTCTAGGCTAGAGATGTATTCCGGCGTCGTAAAACCTGGTAACTATCGCTTTCATCGTAGGTTGGGTGATTCCTCCTCTTGAGACGAAAAGTGCCAGTACGAACTTGTTCTCCCGCATACCATCAAGTATATATTGGGAGACCACAATAGGCTATATCCTTTATCCTTAGGAAGCCATGTCTGTCGCCCTATCGATCGCAAGGCACTGAACAGAGCATTTGGGAAGATTGACTGCTGTACCATAAAAAGTATTCTGCAGTTTTGCGATTGGTTTGGTAATCCCTTTGTCTAGATTTATAGAGTAGTCTCTTTCATTATTTTTGAGACTCCTTAAAGGAAAAGGTCCATCTGAGCACTTGTCACTTTAGACTCATTAAAAATCGAAGGCGACTAGAGTCATCTTTAGCTTTTTCTCGAATCTTAAAAATTGAAAAAGCAAGTTGTGTCAAACCGTCTAAAATTCATTTAATTCAGAATCACATTTTACCCTTTGAGTTGATCAAGTAATCCGCAGTCATGGAAGAAAGTCAATCGAAACCCCATCGTTCACGGAGACTAACGAGTCAACCAAACGAAACCATTTCAGACCAAGCCAACTCGTTTAACTGGATCAAAGTCCCCTGGTTTGGTTGGAACTTATGTTCCAACGTACTCAGAGACTCCAGTTACTCCAACAATTTCTGGTATTCCTGCCTTTACAGAAGAAGTTCCACAGCCACAAGAGGACATTATAACTGATCCTAGTGTAATGGTAAACACTTCTATTCCTGAACTATCTCCATCTACAGCTGATTTGGAAGGTGTTACCGCTCCAACATCTATCCCTGCAGAGTCTATACCTTCTTCGACACCAGAAATATTTTACGGACCTGACAGTCTACCTCTCCCACGTGGATTGATTGCTATAGAATAGATTATGGAGGATCTTCCATCTAGTACTCCATTGCATTTTGGAACTGGGATCACCCTATATCCTTCTTCGTCAAAAGTTAGTCTCCCTTCATCACAAGTTCCTGTAGAATCGCTAGGAAATCTTTTGGATAGACTAGATATGTCTGAACAATTGTCGACATCCAGGACTATGTCATCTGACACAGCAGCAGTAGCAGAACCTCCTGCTGCCACTCCAACGATGTTCGTTGGTGTACCATCTGTCCCACCTAGCTCTCAACTGCTAGATGGAGTCCATCCAGGGACTGTTTCAATAGTATGGTCTGTTCCCGTTTGTTCGCATGAAATAATATCCGGAATCTCTTATGTTGAGTCTTAGAAAATTGATCCTTTGCAACAATATCAATTTGGGCAGTCTAGTCCCCAAAGGCCAATTTTTCCTTTGAGCACTAGATTGCCACCGTATGGGGGGCAATATGCCCTTTCACCGTTCCCTTCGAGAGAACAACCATATGAGAGTTCACAACAGTTTTCGGGTCATGCTAGAATTACATCCAGTGGTTGAGTGTCGATACTGCCTCAACAATCAAGACTTGTATACTCAATGCAACAAAGTCTACCTGTGTCGAATATCCCTACTACACCTGCTATTGTGATGGTGTCACAAGTACAAGCGTTTCCTATTGTATTCCAACCTCAAGTTTCTTAGGTCGTAATACAATAGCCTCTTGTCTCCATGACACCACCATAATCACCGATTAGTGGCTCCTTAACCGGAGCAACCCAGGTTCAAATGGGTACTATTACCCCTCATCTTGGTCAGACAGCCAATATTGGGCAATAGAAAATGGATTTGCAACCATGGCTGGTACATTATCAACAACCGCAATTCCAACAAGTTTACCGAGGAGCTGAGCAACAAAGCTTTGCGGGTAATGGGCAACCGTATTTTCAAAACGGTCAACATCAATCATATCATAATGGTTATGCCCAGCAACCTTACCAAAGTTACCAGCATCAAATAAATTATGCTAGTATGCAAAGACCCATTGCTCAGGCGATCCCATCTTATCTTGGGTATGCTTCACCGAACCTGAATCAACAGTTTCCCTTCATGGCGACTTTAGAGTTACCGGATCTAAATCAGCTAACAAACGATCCAATTTCTTATGCCCCCTTGGTGGCCAGTGATTCCTCATAAACTTTCGTCAGATATTCCTAAATTTAATGGAAATCCGGGTGAAGACTCATCGAATCATGTGATGACCTTTCATCTGTGGTGTTCATCCAACACTCTTAATGATTATTTGATTAGGCTTCACCTTTTTCAGCGAACGTTAACTGGTCTACCAGCAAAATGGTACATCAAATTGCCTAGGTCTTCATTTGATAACTTCAGTACCCTTGCCACAACCTTTTTAACCCATTTTCAATTACCAATAAGGTACGAAATAGGAATACAGCTTCTTACCAATTTCAAGCAAACGACGTCCACTCACATATCTGATCATATTCATGAGTGGCGACGTCGTTGAAGAATGGTAAAAACATATGTTCCTAATCAACTGCTAGCTAAATGGTTTATTAAGTCATTTTTTCCTTTTATTACAGAAGATGTAGCAAAGGGAGGGGTCGTCACTGAAGAGCAAGTCATTGCTTGTGCACAATATCTAGACTTGATCTATACTCAGTCTGGCACACTCTACAACAAAATCCCTAATGCTCCTAGACCAGAGTTTTTTTGTATTCCTCCTCCTCCTAAATCAAACAAAGACTCTCATGTTAGTGATGGCGTGATAGGTATGACTAGCACAAAAACTATAAAGGCTACATTAAAGAAAGCCTGTACGGTTTTTAGTCAAAATGCAAATGAAGAACTTCTCGCCTCAAAGGTAAATGCTTTGACGACCGACAAAGGAAAAGAATCGAAGCAACCAGGAGGCAAGAAGAAAAAAAAGGGAAAAAGAAGAAACAGGATGAGTCATCTCCTAAAAAATCTTCTGCAAACCCTTCTAGAGAAAGGAAACCAAGTCATCCATGCTTTATATGCAATGAGGATCATTGGACGAAAGACTGTCCAGATAAAGCTGAGCTTAGGAAATTCTTCAAGAATTTAGAAACCTCAACGGTATTGACTGATCCATTTCCAAACCCAGGAACCAATCTGGTTTCTAGTGACAATGCTTCCCCATCCCAAGTGCTTATGTTGTCCATTTCAAAACAACAAAATGATGCTTTGATATCGACAAGGAATAAAGATTACGAGAATCCACAGCTGCTGAACAACAAGGCTACTGAACAACCTAGTAGTTTGACAACAACTTCGACTGAAGTTGTGCCACCCATCATTCCTAAGCTAATGATAAAGCCGCTGAAGGGAGTAGTACACAAATTGACATTTAATCCTCGTGCCAAAGAAGCACAAAATTATAATATTGTAGAGGACTTGGTCCAATTGCCATCCGCTATGTCGACACTTGAGGTACTGCAAAATTGCCCCTCCAAAAAGCAGGCTCTATTATCGGAAATAGGTTGGATTGACCCAGCGGATTCCAATTTTGTGGCCTTTAATCATTAAGGATATGACCCTCAGTTACCAGCTCAACTCGCTTTCCTCATTTAAGTGAAAGCCCTCAACAAAACTATTCATCGAACAGTTATTGATGAGGGGGCATCTACATGTATAATGTCGATGAGTTGCTGGAAAAATTTAGGCTCACCACCCTTGTCATGATCGTCAACGACAATAAAAGCATTTGATGGACATACATACACTCCATACAGGATTTTAAGTAACTTGCAAGTTGAATTGGGGGCAAAACAATAGAAATTGATGTTGAAGTTATCGATGGAAACCTTGATTACAACATCCTACTGGGAAGGCCCTGGATTTGTGCTGTCGCTGCTATTGTGTCGACATACTTTAGAAAGATTGCATTTCCTTTTCAAGGAGGAATTACAATTGTTGACCAACAAACCTTTCTCCCCAACAGTTCACAAGTTACAAGAAGCATCCCAATGATCCACAGAAGCTCTCAATTGCCTCAAAATAACGGAGTAGGCTTGCTAAAAGACCCTACATTGATGGGTACTTTTTCCCTACTGCCTCCAAACAATATGGCAGAAGTGGCCATGGTGGGAACCTGTAATATGATATCTTCTATATCTAAAAGATTCAGAAGATTCCTGAACATTTTGACAGCATGGATCATCGCCATTTTAGAAATATTGTAGCAATCAATTTTCTTGGCCTGGGGGGTAAACCCAAATCAACGTTCATCAAGTGTTTGGATAGATAGGTCTAAGGAATATGGCGCCTCTTCAGATCCTTGGTCGCATGTACATTCTACAGACGAAGGAATCATTCAGTCAATGATGATAGGAGAGGCACCGTGGGAATATTACCACCATTGTTGCCATCTTCCAAATTGCCATGAAGATTATTCCAGCAACCTTAATCATCCTTCAGTTTTTTATTTTCTATCAAATATTATAAATACGGTGGATTATGAGGATAGTTCTTTCACTGTGTCAACCTGATTAAAAAATGAAACAACTCCCTTTCCAAATCGAGTCTTTGATTACGATCTTGTAAAATCCAAGTCGAGTCTTTCAAAGATCTCGAAGGTAAACCTTCATTCCAACCACTGCGTTGAATGAAATGAAGCTTGGGGGGTATGCATCTCGATTTGCGTCACTATGCTAGGGGCATGCAAACTTATAACAAGCATAGTTTTTCATTTCAAGCTTGTCTAAACATGAAACTGAATCTGAGCATATGTTGTTGCATGGATCAAGCTCATTAAAAAATGAACCAAGCCATGAGTAGTGTTACTGCAGGGTTCAAGCTCGTTAAAAAATAAACCCGCCACGAGCAGTTTTACGCAAGTTCAAGCTCGTTAAAAAATAAACCTAGCGATGAGCATATGTTCCACCAAAGTTTAAGCTCATTAAAAATTGAACCCACCTTCGGTAAATAACCATTGTGATCACATTGTAATCAGCTTTTGAGCCTTGGTCATGTTCTTACCATCACCTCACCTCTATTTTAGCCTATCATACGCATCCATTTGATTGTTTACCCTCCACGAGTGATGTTGTTAGCCATCTTCTTTACATTTTCGTGATTGGAAAGTTCCAAACCTTACCTAGAACCAACTCCTACTCAAAAATATCACTCGTTCTTCAAAAACCGAGTCTGCTTTAAGCTCATTTCATCTTACTCATAAAATATGAAAATATTGTTGAGCAATTGGCCTCTCCATCTCATTAAAACGATCGGAAGTGCTATCCCTCCTCTAGATTTTAATCTTTTTGGACCTGAGAGATTATTAGACAAAAAGATCGAGCGCTTGTCTTGTTCAGCTCATTAAAACTATCGAAAAGTCATCCCTTTCATATTATTTTACACCTTTTCGAACTTAAGGGATTACATGTCGAAAAAGGAATCCTAGAGTTTTCTTTCCGTCCCTTTTTATACTCTCTAAAATTTAAAAAGGACTGAGTTATCTTTGTCATTAAACTTGTTAAAACCAATAGCGACAAACTTGTCCATGCAAACAAGAACGCGTTTCACTGTCGTTAGGCTCGTTAAAACATAGTGACGGGTTTTCCCAAAGGGAAAATTATAGAACAAGGAT
The DNA here is from genome assembly GCA_000404065.3 of Pinus taeda. NCBI lineage: Eukaryota > Viridiplantae > Streptophyta > Pinopsida > Pinales > Pinaceae > Pinus > Pinus taeda. The sequence goes on along the minus strand of APFE031464986.1, from coordinate 151,478 downwards.
ATGTTATCCTCCTCAAGCTTGACAAAAATAAAGAGGTACTGGTCAGCAATGACTGGGGAAAAATTGGGAAGAAAACTTGAAGAAACTTTATTGGTAGCAAGTCGTTCTTGAACATGACACTTTCACTCCATCACCGTGATTGAGTCGGGTTGGGTTATTTCGTTCACCGATCATATTACCGTTGGTGCACCATACCATCCATTTTTTGGGTTAACACTACCAATCCATTTCAGTGTCATCGATATGTTCAAGAGAAGTCACTCAGAGAATTCACCAACCCAACTTGTGTCTCATTCGCTGCAATACCTTCACGCTTCATTCTTTCATGACCGCCACCTTGAACCTTGTATCATCAGGTCGTTTTCACCTCCACAAAATCATTTTCTCCATTCTATTTCATAGACGTGGGATTCATTAACTCCATCCTACAATGGGTCACTGCTTGTCGACTTCAGCTCATTATCCAAGAAGTCGACCTAGGAACAACCCTTTTAGTACTTTGAAGCTTGCATGCCTCAATGGCAAGTTTCTCACTTCCAGCAACAGGTTTACATCAATGGCCTTCGACCAAAAGATTTTTCATGGTGTTTGATGCCATGTCCCATTTTCACACCACGTGAATTGTACTATCATACCTTGATGGTCATCATCATTATCGGTGATTCCTCTCACACCTGTTAACTATTTCCATCATTGGATGGTAATCAGGCAATGTCTTTCCATGTTCGACTCCAGAACCTCTTTTCACATGGATCGACTTGTACTTTGGGCAAAGATTGAATTAGTTTGAAGACCTTGGATCTAGTTTAATCCATCTAGGCTACGATATATTCGGGAAAATAAAGACATCAAATGTACATCATTGCTGCACAAATGATCATCCAAGCCAAAGGATGATGGCTCTATCATAATCATCTTGTTTTCCTCATAGACGGTTGTCTGTTCTATGTACATGAAAATGAATTTATAAAGCTGAGCATGGGAATGCTCACCTTAGCTAGATCATGAAAATATTATGAAAATAATGTATTGTATTGTATCTTATTACAGGTTGCCTTCCAGTTCGAAAAACCTTGGATCCTCATGATAAAGCATTTCACCCGACATCAAAAGATTTATGACCTCATGCTTTAGGGGGCAGTTGCTATAGATATATTTGGGCACTGCAACCCCAATCATATATGTCCATAAACCAAGGGCTTCCGAGTCCCTAAAAGTGTTGTTTCACACCCTAAAGGAACAAGGTTAGCTGATTACATCATTTCCCAGAAGTTCTCCATGGAAAACTGCTCAAAACTGGTCAAACCTAGACCATACAGACTGCTTAGTGCTAAGGGTGTGTTGTAGCCACCAACAATCCCCCTCCTTATGAAGTGTTATTGCTAATACTAAATAAGGGAAGACCCTCAGTAAAAAAATTAAAAAATCAATTAGTGTTATATTTCCTTTCAGATGAAACTTACAACATCATGGACTTAGGAAAATACCTTGAAGAATCTAAAAAAACCTAAGTTCCATAATGAAGAAAGTAAAATTCACTCCTTAAGAGATATCGCATCGCTCAAAGAATCATAGGGTACCTTCTAATGAGTTAAAATGATAAAAAAATGCGAGATTGCAACACGAAACTTCATCGCATCGCATACATTAAAGAAACAATCACATTGAAAAACTTTAAAAATCGCTGATATGTGATATCGCATATCGCGCATCGCAAAAATCACATGAATTACACATAAGGATTATAATGATCTGCGATATTGTGATATTGCGATACTGCGACATTGTGAAGTTGCGAAGTTGTGATATTGCGATATTGCGATACTGCGATACTGCGAAGTTGCGATGTTACGATATTGCGATACTACGACCTTGCGATAGAACAACATGATGAAATTGTGATATTGCGATACTGCGATCTGCGATATCGCAAAGCAAAATTGCAGGACCTCTCCATCGCAGTTGGTTCTGGCTCATTATTCGAGAAAAATTTTTAAGCCAAGAGTTGGCCATGCATTTTAATGCGAATTAATGAGTTGTTGCCAGTTGTTAATGAAGTATGGTGTTGTGTTTTTCGAAGAACTAGCTCACGTAAGGTGGCATGTTTTGCATATCTTCGAAATTTAAAGTTTTCTTGTCATTAGTTTTTTTTTTTATCATTACTTCCACCTCAAATGTAAACTGCAGGAATGAAGGACAAAGTGTTATACAAGGCAGTATGCAGAAAATTATGAAGAGGAAAGGCAACACTCCAATGTCGATTTCGGAAGGCACACCTAATCCAATTAAGGAAGAAAAAGAGTCGCAGAACTCTTCTAAGGCATCCATCACAGATTTCTCATATACAGCCATGGTTGAATGGGTACTGAACGATGCTAATACCAGAAACAAACAGTTTAATGCTCAGGGTCAAGAGCTCACGGAATCACCATTTTTACAAATTTTGAGCTTTATACCGAATGAGAGAAAAAGGCGCAAGAGGCAAAAAACACATAAGGGAAGCCCGGATCAAGAAACAGAGGCAGTTTCCGATGTGCGAGTAGCACTTAGTGCTAATCACGCATCGCTAAGAAAACTTGCTCAAAAAAGAAGGCTCCTAGTTACTAAGTCACATGCAAGCCCCGAAAATTGCAAGAAAGAAGTGATAGAAACAAACTAGAATCAGAAAACTAAAGGAAAAGCAGAAGCAGTCCAAGGGTTAACCAAGTTGAAATGGGATTTTTACCAGGTATACATGGTAATGTCACATAGTCATTGGATGACTCTCAAGTATATCATCAATTTTACTGAGAAGATAATGCCATCTCTTTTTGATTCTGTTTTCTTAACTCAACCAAAGACGGAAGACAGTCAGCCGACTCCACTCAAGAAAATAATGAATGCTTGCGACATTAAGGAGAAAATCTAGAAATAGTTAGATATTAGATTTAATTTTAGAAGTAGTTTTGCTTAGAAAGAGGACGGTCATTTAAACCAAATCCTCAATTTATGTAAATAAGTTATTTAGTTAGTAGTATTTAAACCCTTCTCATGCATTTAGAGAAGGGTCCAGAAATTTATCAAAAACTTGTTCTCAAAACATGCACTTTTGCACCCTCAGAGGAGGTTTTGGTGAATGAATGGAACAGGTTTATTTGATATTTGCATTTGATATCTGCTACTGATGTTGCACTTCTGTACTCTTAGTGGATGTTAAATCAAGGAGAGATAAACCAATTGTCGCTTGAAGCTCATGAGTAGGACTAGTTATAAATGGTACTTTTATCTCTTAACCATTTATGCTTATGCGTTAAAGTGATATTCAATTTTCAATTGTTTATATATTATAGCATGGATGTCTAATTTATCATTTGGCACTTTTGTATGGTGATAAATATTTGTTTATGTTTAGAGTATGAATAGCTCATTTATGCGATAAATTTTCACAATTGTTTCGTCTAACTTCTTATATGAAGTAGTTCATCCTTATTGAATTATTTTCTTATAATAGTTGAATGATCTTTATTACCAGTTATTGTTTGAAATCTTTTTAGATCGCATAGAAGAAAGATCACATCCCAGGTTAGCATAAATTTTGATGTTTTTCTGTTTATTAGAATACAACATCATAGCATTAAATTAGAATTAGGATAGAAGTATTCCATTTAGAACAAAAATACCCATCTTTCTCACACACACACACTGAATTGGGAAACTGGTCCCATATCCTCAGTCAAACCTACTATACCAAATGGATAAGGAGCTGCCAACCAAGGTCCGGACCGGGCAGGTATTCCCCTTGTTGTTGACCCGATTTTCAGGGCCTTCAACACTCCCGAAAAGCATTTTGAACTCACTCCACAAACCTTTCAAGCTCAAAAGAAACATTTTCAACCTCTCTTGCAAGCCAATGATTTCTTAACAGTTTGTTTTGTTTTACAGATGATTAGAAGACCACAACCTTGGATAAACATTCTTAATACTAGTCATAAGACCTATTTACTCCAAGATTGTTATCAGGTCTATTCAAATAGAAATGGAAGGTAAAATGACATAGTAAAGAAAATTCAAATTGTATCAGGGCTAAAGAGTATCAGATTGAAGACCAAGTCAAGTAAATCGACTAGCATGAAGATAAACCGTAGGGAAGAAAGTTACAAAACAGAACATACAAGTTCATGACAAAAGTGAAGACAGATGAAAAACAGAGGGATATAAGTAAAAAGTAAACAGTAAAGAGTAAAAGTAAACATGAATACATTAAGGGTTAAACAAATTGAAAACACTTTTTCCAGCTACAATGAAGTTTATCCAAAGTAAAAGTGAAAAACAGTGAAAAGAAGTTTAAGGTTAAAAGATGAAATTAGAGCAAAAATGGTACATTCTTCGGAAACGTCCTGTTTAAGTCATATTTTTGCAGGAATTATTGTGGCTAGTCCAAGACGTATTTCAAGAAATTGGAAGAGGTTTTTGTTTCTGATAGGCCAAGCTACAAAATCCTATCTCACGTTTTACACAGGTATTACCAAGTGGGAGATAAGTTCATGTCTTCACAACCTAATTTTCAGTTTGTGAAAAGTCCTGTTTTTGACATTGTTTTGCAGAGAATATTGTGAACAACTGGAGATGAATTTTTGGAAACTGAGAGAGGTTTATTTCAAAAACTTTCTTATATAAAAAAACCTCTTTCACTATTTACATATCTATCATGGATGTAGATATACAAGCATATCATTGGACCCTAGGTTTGCCGAATTTTTGGGGCAGAATGCACAAAGGAAGGATGCAATTAGTGACTGGGATGCCTCATCATCAACTAAGAGTTGCTATCAAATTCGAATTTCTGTTGTTTGTCACCATAAATCCATAGAATAGTTCCAAATATATTCATTAGTTTTGAATGTCCTTTATTTAAGTTCTATTAATGTAAACAGTTAGAGATATTTGTGAAACTAATCTTGATATTTTTTCAAGATATTTCAGTTTACAATTAGTATAAATACTTCTTCATTTGAAGTATTTTGTATGGATTCTTAGACATTGTTGTAATATTGATTATTTTGGAATAAAATTCTATTGGAACAACTTTTGTATGGCTTGCTGGATAAAGATTTGATGCAAAGGACTTTCCACAGATTTCTCGAAGCAAACACTGAATCAATAAGTTCTCTATACCTTGTGTTTTAAAGTTTTCTTATGTCTTGTATCATCTATGTTTCATATCTGAATGATAAACATAAAAGAGTAATTCGGAATATGCTTGATTGCACTCCATTTTCAATCGTTATTATTCTCTATGTTTTCTTTTGAATTAGGATAAACAGTGAAATCTTAATTGCTCATGTTTGCTAGTTCGTTCATTTCGATTATTTATTAAAGAATACTTAACCACTCTTTATTAGTAATCATTCAAGTTTCCTTTTCAAATATGTTGAAGGATTCTTAACTGCCTGTTTGGTCAATTTAGTGTGATCTAAATTGCTATTTATATTGTCAACCCGGGGTTCGTAGACTAACGAAGTGAGGTGTACTATATGTACTTAGATAACCATTTTCTTAAGTTTTTTTCATTTTAAGCTTTTTAGTTTGCTTTTGGATTTTATTCTTTTCTTACTGTGTGGTGATGAAAGTGAAGTGTGAAGTGTTTGGAGTGTGAATGGTTATGATTTCTATGCTTGAAAATTGCTCAAAATAAAGCTTTACAATAACTGAAATGAAACCAATCAGAAAGCGAACTAATGGCAATGGCTGAGTATCCTTGCTGCTGAAAATGAAAAGAAAGCAAAAACTTGGGAAACAACTCAAACTAAAGTAAAGCACTTAACTCACACTACTTGAGCTTTCTAGATCCTATGCCCCTTGGCTTAATCTACCTTAGGGAAGTAATCATGAGCATAACAAGAAATATGATATTTAAATGTTAAAGAAAATAAATTGCATAAGGAAACTAATCACACTACTTGGATTCTTCAAATCCTTTACCCCTTAGCTCAATCTACCTTGGGGAAGTAATTATGAACATAACAAGAAATATGATAACTAAATAAAAAAAAGAAATTAATCACACTACTTAGACTCCTTTAGTTCTTTACCATACAACTCAATCTACTATATGGAAAACAAATATGAGTAAGTAACATGACACTTAAATCACACCACTGTTAGTGATCTTCTGATCTCCTGCTGATATAATCATTGACCACAGAAAGAAATCATAAAATTATTAAGTAGTATGACATCTAATTTAGCAGAAAAAGAAATAAACAAATAACAATTGGAAAAGGACAATGCTGAATGTAAATTGCAGAAAATAAAGGTTAGCAAACAGGAAAAGATGATCACATATACCAAAAGTTGTTAAAGCAAATAAAAGATTGCCCGGACTGCCTAAAAGGACCTGAAAAAACACTGATCAGTTTATAAAGACAAAGATATAAACAACAGAAATCATAAAGCATAACATCTTATGTACAAACTAATGACAAAATAAAAGCATAAAGAAACTAAACAAATACTTTACAGAGCTTCAGTATGCAGGGGCCCTCTACCACTTCAGCCAATCAAATGATCACAAAACTATCTTCAGAACAGTCTACTCATGTATTCAAATCAGCAACATGTAAAACAGTGGGGTGGTATAACCAACAGCATGCGGATATTACATAATAGCTCAGAAATTCTATGCAACAAAAGTCTCTTTACAGTGTTTGAAAACGCGTTATTTATAATGTAAAAGTCCTACAGCTAACTAATCAACAACTTAGGCTATTAACTACGTGCCATGGACACGTAAATTTCATGAGCCGAGATCTAGTTAAATGTCGTTATGCTTCTTAAATCCTGGAGTGGTGGGCTGTTAGATTCGTTGTTCAAAAACGATCCTCAGGTGTGCTAGAGCCTTCGTGAGCTGGGAACTAGGCCACGTTTCACTCACGTGCCTTTAACAGTAACGTGCCACTGCTAGACTCTTCGGTTGGCCACGTCTTTGACTTAGGTTGACCGCGGCTTCAAAATGATGATTTGGTCGGTTCAAAGAGAAACGATCCATGTACATGCCATCTGGAGCTTGCCCATATGGCCCGTTCTTTCAGAAGACACATGGAGCACAACCTTTAACAAAATGGCTACGGAATCCTATGCGGGCTGCAGAAATCTGTGCTGGCTGCGGAAATTGACAAGTTTCCGCAGCTGCATGAACAAAAGACTAAACCAAACAATAGACATCAGTATAGTTAGAAAACCATAAAACAGTCCTTTTTAAACTATAATGCAATGATTCAACCACTAGATGAGTGAAGTGAATGGAGTATGAGGGTTAAGAGGGTATGTAGGAAGTTGCAAGGTTGAGGCTCAACATAACCCCACTGTGAAGGTGTTGCATGTCCTCATGCAACCAAAACTATGTGATTTCCCTTTTAATCTACATGCTCCGAGGCCTCTACAAGGACATCTAGCCCTCTTTTCTTTTTCCTTGATGCCATTGACATCATCATCCTTGGTTTTCTAACCAGACATTTAAACTTGAGATTGATTAGAGCCCTGCTTAGCTTCTTGCATCTCTTTTTCAGTCTTCTATTCTTCTTCTGC
>APFE031464986.1:96097-130807 GCA_000404065.3 Pinus taeda | reverse complement strand
CTCTGCTTCTCTCCTATATACTTCTCATAAAGGAAAACGAAAGTAACTTTAGGTTGTTTATTTCTAAGATAGCTACCCATCTTAGTGGGACTAGCAGCTCTGAATGGACACTAGATTTCCCGATAACAAGGAAACTTAGCTCTGTTTTGGGAGGACAGATGGAAACAGGAACCCATTCTTTTGAAACAGGAATTGAAGGAACTTAAAGAAGAGACAAATGCTAAAGTATTAACGAAAGTAAAGGATTTTTGGGATCAAACCAACAGTGTAGGAAAGTGGAGAAAATGGAGGAAATTTGATCTCAAGGATGACAATCCCATAAAAGGCAAAGCTGAAATGTTGATGCAAGAGTTAGAGCAAAGGAAAATTCTAGTTTTAGAAGGGAATGACCAGCTAAGATGGGGCAATAACAATGAGGGCACCTTTAATCTTAAGAATGCTAAAATCATTCGCCTTGGTTTGGCTTCCTAGGATCTGGACAAAGCATGGCGAAGACTTTGGAGGCAACAAGGTTGGATGAAAATTAAACTCTTCATATGGCTAGTGCAACACAGGAAGATTTTGACTTGGGAAAATATTAGGAAAAGGGGTGTTGTGGGACCTTCCAAGTACCAGCTATCTGAAGTGCATGGGGAATCAATGGAGCATCTTCTCAACAACTGCTCCTTTTCCTCCAAGTTTTGGGATTCTTTCACCCCCATCTTCCAACAGTTGGATAGGGACCATGGAAGCATCATCAACACCCTAAGCAAGTGGAGAAGCAATTTTACAAACAACAAAGTCCTTAGCATTTCTTGGGATCTAACGCCGGGCTTCATCATTTGGAACACTTGGAAAGAAAGGAACAACATGATCTTCAAGGAGAAAAAAAACTGCCCTTTTTCCTTTTTGATCAGATCCGAAAATAGCTTCAAGAGACAGTGAGTTCTATTGTTCGAAATCTCCCTAAGAGTCCTCCCTCTGCTCATGATTGGAGGATTCTTTTCCAGCTAGGATTACAGGGTTTTATTCCTTAGAGCCTGGTCGGGAAGAATCTTTTTAGAGACTCTAAGCCTGATTTTTGGAAACCGCCCCCCATGGGTTTTTGAAGTTCAATATTGATGGAGCCTCTAAGGGAAACCCTAGCACAACGGGTCATGGCAGAGTTTTAAGGGATGAAAAAGGGAACATCCTGTTTATCTTCCATGGTCACCTTGGAAGAGATAGTTTTGGCTATGGAACATTGTTTAGAATTCCAGCTTCAAGATAATCAACACAATGTGATTATTGAGGCTGATTCTGAGTTAAACATTAACTCTGCTAAGAGAATCAGCTGGGGTATGGTGCTGGATAAAGTCTCAAAGAATTGGAGGCTCATCCAAATCTTTCAACAAATCCACAACCACCTTCTAGGCCTCCGCACAATAACTTTTAAACATGTTCGAAGATCGGCCAATAAGCTGGCAGATCTCCTAGCGAATCAAGGAGTGAATTGTGCTGAGGAAATGTTTGCAATAAAATGGCAAGAGATACCTTAGATCAGTCTCAAGGTGAAATGCCATGATCATGCCAAGGAAGATTGGTTGTTTTTTAGGAGTAGGACAATGGAGGGCATCACAGGTAACTCAGAAGCGATATGAGCATAGGAGTGTACATTTTTGGTTTTACAGCGAGTAGTGCACTTTGGTGGTTTGATGTTCGGAGAAGTGCTTAATCAGGGCTTCAGTGGTGGCAGAGCAGGTGGATTTTTTCTAAGAGTTTCAGACATGCTGGTAGTGGCCTCATCTCCCAATAATACTAGCAGCACTAGTTTGATGTGCAGTCAGAAGAAGGGAGCCTTTGGAACCCCCGACAACCTTAACCTATTGCCACCAAGTGGTTTTCCTTTTCCAAAGTAGTTTTCGGGTGATCGCAAGCCCCGCGAGAAGGAAGCAGTTTCCCCTTTTTTTGCAGTGATCCCATTCAATGAATAACACATGGCAATGGGACCAGTTGGAAAACTGTTGTGATCTCACGTTAAATAGTGGCATGTGGGGTTGTGCGATTTTCTTTTTCGTCATTGGATCTGTAGAACAAAATCAATGGTTAGGATATTTAGGGCATTTCTGTAGGGTTGGGGTGTTAAGCTCGGTTAGCCGTTCATGGTCAGATGTTCATCTCCATTGTTTGTTTAATATGTGGATTAGACCATGGCTTGTTGGCATTTTTATTGAGTGGTGATGTGAACAACTGTCTGTTAAGCTTTAGTCTGCACGTTTTGGGTTGGGTTCCTTTTGGGTCTGTCGTTCATTTATTTTGGGTTAACAGTTCGTACCATTGGTAGAAACACCTTGCTTCTGTTTCCACTCTGTGTGTGAATGGTTGTAAATTATGTAAGTTATTTTTTGATTTAATGCTATAGAAGGTTCGTCTCTTGCACCAGAAAAAAAGTATACATTATTGATGGAACTGAAACTGAAAAAAATGTTTTATGGGAAAGATAGCAAAAAATTTGGTTATGGCACAAAAGAATGGGACATATAAATTTTTCTAATCTAGTAAATGTTATAAGTGCACAAACCATTAAGGATGTGCCTATAATATCAAAGCCTCACAATGTCATCTGTAAAGTATGCTAGTTTGGAAAATAAAGTAAAATATTCAAAAAAAAATACTCATGATCTATGCCATCAGAAATCATTCACACTAGACCTTTGTGGACTGGAAAACACCTAGACATCAAAAGGAGAAAGGTACTTATTTTGTTCATATATGATTATACAAGAATGACTTGGGTTACTTTTCTTAAAGAGATTAGAATATCTTGAAAAATTAAACCCTTCAAGGCTCTAATAGAAAATGAAATAGATTTAAAAGATCAAATGTCTAAGAACCAATCGACAGATAGAGTTCACCTCGATGAATTCAATGATTTTTGTGAACATCACAGAATTAGAATAAATTTCACTATTGCAAGAACTCCACAACAAAATGGTGTGACCAAAAGGAAAATTCAAACAGTTCAATGGCTAGATCCTTGATTCAAAACTTGCTCTTTGAATCTCAACACCAAACCGATTTTGGGGAGAAGTAGTCAACATGAAAGTTTATATCTTGAATAAAGATCAAATAAGGACAAATGATACCAAAACTACTTACAAACTATGAAAAGGTAGACCAGACACAGTCAAACATTTCATATTTTTTGGAAGCAAATGCTACATTAAGGTAAATGAAGAATATCTAGGAAAATTCACTTCTAGAGTCTATTAAGGATTTTTTCTAAGATATTCCTATAGAAGCAAAGGATCCAGATGTTATAACAAAAGGGCTAGAAAATTTTTTGAATGCATTAATGTAAATGTAGATGAAGCATTGCCCCAAGCCCAACGACATTTGATTATCTACCAGGAATCACAATCAGATGTAAATCGGGATGAAAAGAATGATGAATATAAAAGGGAATAAGATGAGTCATTACACTCAAAAATTTCATTCATGTATGCTCAAAAGAATCATGGAGTCAATAAAATTATGGGAGATAAGGAATCAAGAGTTCAAACAAGAAGAAAACTTATCAATGCATCAAACTAAGAGAACCTAGCCTTCCTATCCTTAATGGAGTCTCAACATTTTACTTAGGGTAGTCAAGATGAACATTGGGTTGAATCCATGAATGAAGAACTAGTTATAATTGAGAAAAATGAGATGTACGAATATGTTCCATGACCAAAAGGAAAAAATGTGATTGGAACCAAATAGGTCTATAGGAATAAACTCAATGAGGATCGACATGTAGTAAGGAACAATTCAAGACTTGTATGCAAAGGATATGCCCAAGTTTAAGGTGTTGACTTTGAAGAAACATTTTCTCCGGTAGCTAGACTTGAAGTAGTCAAGATGATTTTAGCCTTTTCATGTTCTACAGGGTTCAAGGTATATCAAATGGATCTAAAATTGGCATTTTTGAATGGGGAAATTTAAGAAGAATTTTATGTTGATCATATAGAAGGATTTCATTTGTCAAAAGACAAGTATCATGTGTGAAGACTAAAGGAAGCATTGTATGGTTTGAAACAAGCACCTAGGGTCTAGTATTCCATATTGAATAAATATCTTTAATAGTAAGGTTTCAAAAGAGGTATAATAGAAAAAAAATCTTTGCATTATGACTGAAAAAGGTAACATGTTGATTATTATTGTCTGTATGGATGAAATAAAATTTGGAAGTGATTATGATTCTATGAGAAAGAGTTTTTTAGCCAACATGCAAAAGGAATTTGAGATGTTTATGCTAAGGGAGTTATTTTCTTTCTTATCTTACCACTTAGTCAATCAGAAAAAGGTATTTTCATCTCTCAAACCAATTATCTTCAGGAAATATTGAATTTTGGTATGGAAAATTATGCATATGTGAGCACTCCTATGGTTACATGTTGCAAACTTAGTAAGGATGATGAGTCTCCTAAAGTAAACCAGACCACATATAGGTCTATGATATGCATCCTGCCTGTTTCTGTTGTGACAAACATCCTCCAAAATTTGGTATACACTTCAATTTTGGAGCCTACTATGGATATTGTGATCATTTGTTCCATAGTCATTTTATGATCGATTGATGCTTTGCTAAGTGTTCTATCCTTGTGCATATATTGTAAGTGTCAAATTCACCTACACACATATGGTCAGTCTGCAACAAGTTCACGAGCGCATTATTTTATGTGAGCTCAAATAGGCATAACACAAGTCCATCAAGATAGTGCTTGTGTAATATTTGACATATGTCAACACACTTAGTTTTCACTTTCATTGACAGTGTCTCACTTTTGGTTGCAATTGTACTTCTATTTCGGTGAGTTTTCCAAGTTGACACTTTTGTGCACCTTCACTTTTGCAAGTGTTTCTTTCATGTTATGATTATCATTTTTTCTTGTTTTAATTTTAATATGTGTCGTTTTCATGTTATCTTCTCTCTGGCATGTGTCTTTTTCAATGTCGTTTGCATTTTGCAAGTGTCATTTGCACTTTCCTCTTATTGTCAGAAGTGTCGTATTTTAGGCATGGGGAATGTCATATGTGGCATAAGAGGAGATATGGTTTATTCCAAGGGGTAATTTTGGTGCCAATAAGTTATAGTTATCATGTATAAATATATTATACTATTCCTAAAGTTTTATGCATTTCCGCACAAGTGTCGCTGCAAAGTGTACCTTAAGTGTCACACTTGGAGGAAGTTGTTGTATTATCATCGCACTGAGAGGATCATTTTTTTCTTGTCTTTTGAGCGGTCCATGTTTTGTTGTTGGTTGTTATGAGTTTTTTTATCAAGGTTTTGTCCTTTCTCAGTCCAACCTCACTAATCCCACACTTAGCCAAATTCTGAAAATTTCTTGCCTAAGAAACTTAACATCTTTCAACACTCTATATCTATGCACTGTGTATTCTTAACCCAAAATCTCATTCCTTTCCTCTTAGAACCGTGAAATGTGCAGTTCATGCCTCCCAAAACTATTCACTATGCAGTCTTAGTGCTCAACCCTGTCCCTTTGAGCTCCAAAATTGTGTATCCTTAACTCCAAGACAACTTATTCTTCTATGCATTGTGCAGTCTCAAGCCTCAAGCTTCCAACCTGACACCTTGAGTTGTGCAATTATGAAATCCCTAGGCCTCTTTCCCTCTAAAACTACGTAGTGGGAAACCTCAAGCCTAAAGCCTCAAACCTACCTCCTTGAGCCCCTCAACTATGCAATCACTCTGTCGTGGCCTTCCTGAAATATGAATTATGTAGTATCAAACCTCAGTCCTAAACCCTAACATATTTAGTTGTGCAATTGTCAATCCTTGAGCCAATCTCTTAGTCCAACACCCAGTTCCATCTTAGTCAGTGATTTTCCTGAAACATGATAGAGTAGGAGTTTTCAAATTGATGTCATCTTGTCATGAGTACATTTTAGTTGCAAGTATTATATCTTGTTATGGTAGGATGATAAATAAGGAGACCTTACCAAAAGACACATTTTTAGTTTCAAATACAAAGCTAATCATTGAACAAGAAGAAGAAGGGACATTATATTGCGAAAGCGAGATATCAAGATCATTGTGAAGACTCCCTACCTTCAAGCCTTATGGAGGAGGAAGAATAAGAACATGTACTAATTTTCAAGAAGACATGAAGATAGCAACAAAAAGAATGGCTTGGCATTGTCATATCATCATGCAGTCCATGTCATCAATGTCATGTCATGTCTTGTCATGTAAAAATGTTATATGAATCATATTTTGTCGCATCATTTGTGGAAATGATTATGTAATTTTCATATATGACAAATGTAATGCAAAGTAGAAGTCCAAGAGTCATCTATAGAATGTGAAAAGTCATGAAGGAGTCAAAAGGTCACACAGAAGTCAAAAAGTCGTGAGGGTAGACTAAGCATCACAAGGGAGGTGAAAAGTCACCCCATTTGTCATATATACACCCTAATAGCTCATGCAAAGGAATTTTATCGTTGGCTCCTCCTACCAGGCATTAGAGAGGAAGATAGGTCTTTCAGCGGAGAAAGTGGTTGCTCTAATGCTCCACTATTGGAATTAGTGGTGTTCATTGTATTCATGTATCTTGGAACTTTTACTTAACACTTGAAGCTTGTTGAGCTAGCACACTTTCATGCATATGTCGTAAATATTGTAAGACTACTCTTTGAAGGTTTTCAATGTATGTTGTTTTCATATCTACTAACGAAATTGAACTATTTTAGTGGCTTTGGTACTTATCTTGTTGAAGGTGTGATGTATCCATTTTAACAATGGTTACTTCTACATGAACTACTTCTCTAGTTCATCAATGATTAATTCATATGTATATGTTTGTGTGTCTTTACTAGATTAGTACTATTACTCTTCTTTTAAAGGCTCACTCTTATTTCCCCTTCAATAGAAGAACATTGATACATTCCACAACTGAACATTCCACAAGGAATACTCACTTTTTCATTTGAAAGTACATGTACATTACTCTCTGTTGACCATTGTAGCAAAGGAAAATCTCTAAGAACATATGGAAATCAGGCCTCATTTCTGAAAGGGATCCCACACCAAATGGTGCAAAGTATGACTAGGAATTTTCAACGAGGAGACCCCCTTGGTTGATAGATTTACAACATTTTCAACAAATGGTGCTAGAAGGAGTGCCTTATGGCAAGTTGTGCCCATTGAGTCTATTTTGAACCTCTTATCTTAAATTAATCTTCCCCAAATCATACTCCCAGGGTGTTTTGCTAATAAATCCAGTGGTAAACTTTCAATCCTCGAGGAGTCTCTTTATAACTTGTCCGAATTGAAATTTTATGGTTAGGGGGAAATATCCATAGCCAATCACATCTATATTTTCTCTATTTTTGTGAATTTTATGAAATCAAATGTGAAATGATGCTCCTATACTTTTATTCCTCACCCTTGAAGGTCGAGTTAACTTATGGTGTCATACCTTTCCATCTTCTTCCATCCATTCATTTGATCACATCATCAAGGAACTTCATTTAGCATTTGATAGGTATGATTATCAAGATGTCCTTAAAAGAATTAATAAACTAAGAATTAAGCCTAATGAATCAATTGACAATTTTTCTAATCGATTGCTTCACCTTTGCTGCAAATTTCCTTATGAAGATACGGATTGGGATTTCTTGAAACAAAATTTTGAACATTTGGTTCATATCTCTTTACATGGTGAGTCTAAACCCTCTGATGGTTCATATCTCCTAACTTTTCAAATAATGATTGTTGATGGTGTTGGACCTGCCGACGTGTCAAGGGATCTCCCCGGTAAGAAGTCCCAACTAGACCCTAGACTGTTTGGTGTAGGATTCCCAGTAGTGGGTCGTGCGGTATCGCCTTGACCGTGGTTTCACACAAAGGCAGATAAGATGTCCCTGTTGGTGGCAAGGTTGCGACATATGCAACAATTCAAGGAAGGTGCATGAGCGGTTCTAACACAAAGGGTGAGGTGAATCTGCCCCTTGGAAACCTATGAAATCATAGAGTTAAGAAAGGAACACATGAGCTAAGATACATCACAAACTGGAAGGCAAGTGAGCTAGAAATCCAAAGTGATGGTTAAACCAACAACACATTTCAGTAAGATTCATACATACATATACAGAAAATAGCTATGCATGCATGCATAAGAAAACAGATACATATATCATTTAGAGTAAATAAGATAGCTAAAATACAATATGACATGCATGAAACATGTTCACTCTATTATATTAAGAAATGTAAGTTCTAGTAATACAATACAACCACGATCAACCACTAGTTCTGATAGTGGAACATTATAGTCACTGCCACCTGCTCCTCCAAAGAGATATACTAACTCTGCACAGTGGCGAATCCAAGGCTCATTACAATATTGTCCAAGATTTCTCTACAATACTCCTATTGGAAGCTTGGCTAACCAAAATCCTCTACAATGAGTTATGAGGGACTATTTATAGCAAAGGGTGGGGTGACCCTTGACATTTACCTTTGTTATCGTTCATCTATCCTCATGACTCTTCAACGACTCTATGATTGTGTTGTGTTATTAAACAACCCCCTCCACCCCATTTATAAATATAATAGCTAATATTTTATTAATAAATAGGGATCCTTTGATAAAATCCTTCAAAAATAAAATTTAGCATTTAGACACTTTCTTTTAAAATTTTGGAATAAATCAAGATATCAATTCAAAACCCTTTGAAAGCTAGCAAATACTCACCTTTTCGCATACCACTGAACCAAGTGTGTCAAAAGCCTTGTTAACAAGAAAAACTCATGAAAAGCAATCAAAAGGAATCACCACACTTAACCTAGATATCATTAGGCTTTTTTTCATTTAAAACTAGGGCCTAAGGCATTTCCTATTACAATAAAGCATGTATTGCATATCATCATTCACAAAGGGAGAACCCTCATGAAGTATGTTGAAACATGTGAAATGTGATATCGTGATGAGATAGTCAAACTTATCGCATCGTGTCAGAAACATTTAAGAAAGGTCTAAAATCTTATGAACTTCACAATATTACGAAATGTGATAAAAGCCTGAACCTGATTAAAGCCTATGTCATAAAATAGCACTTAAGTCTGTCGCACAATAAAAAAATGCTTTATAAGGTAAAAATTCCATCAAACAAGCTACGCTTTAAATAATAAAGAACACACTGCTTATCCCATATTTCACATCCCACAAGAACCTAAGGAACTCTAAGAAAGTGCACAATCAAATATGTGATAAAGTGATTTGCGATATTTCACCGCAATCGAAAAATTGGCATTCTCGCAACTAAATCTCACCACCTTAAAAGCTTTCCTTCCCATCTTATGATACAGAACATTAATGATCAATAAAGGTAGCAATAAGGAACCATTAGTAGGTATTTAGTATTGGTTAATGGCATTTATGTTGAAAAGTGGCTCAATGTGATATGATATCTTTTTATTTCTGTTTAATTAAAACTCCTTTATTGTCACCTTTTCAAGGTTATATATATCATGCATCCTCATTTTCATTCTTGCTTGTGTTTATCTAATAGCTTCCGCTTTGCTCCATTTTAGGAAAAAGCTGCAAGAAGAGTCATTAGAAGCAATGGGAAAGAGGGGAAAGGAAGTTGCATCTAAAAAGTAAAAAATGATCCCTCTTTTCTCTAATATTACATGCAGTAGAGATGGAGGAACTTCAACATGGGAGGCCATGTATGATTTTTTAGAAGAGGAAAAACCAAGGCCACTGGTAATAAAGACCAAGGCAGATGCTCATGTTTCCTCTTACGTCTCCTACTTCAAGACTGTGTGCTCATTCCTACACCGCATAGTCACAAGACTGAAGATAATCCCATACACAGATATGGTCAAGTGGATAATTTATGTGGTAGACGTCTCGAATAGAGAATTCAAGAATCACAGGCAAGAGGTTATGGGATCTTTTTCAGCAAACAACCTACAGCTAATGCGTCATTTACCAAAGCCACAAAAGCTCTACAATAAATAGTTCCTCGAACAATTTTCTAAGGAGAATGAAGACCCGACAAATTTCATGTAAGCCTGGACAGAAAGTGAAAGAAAGCTCAAACGAGATAAGATGGGTATGTATTCTACAACATCTATCTCTCCCCCTTATAGTTTTGCAGCAGCCATGCTATGTAGATTGTTTGGTAAACCTAATAGCACCAAATTTTCCCTGAAATGGATTCCATTAATAGATGAAGTTGTGAAAGCAATGATAATGAATTGGGCTCAAATTTTGTCTCATAATTTGCCAAAATCCATTACGGAATATAGCTTTAAAAAAATAAAAATAAGCCCCTCTCTAAGGGTTTATCCCCCGTTTCATGTGCACTTTTGTAATGGATGCAATCTATTTTAGTTCCAAATTTCCCATTATGGGATGGAAGTGGACCATGCATGACCGCCTTCCAATCCATGTGTACCATAATATTTTGTGGGATTCTTAGTTTCACCCCATTTTTATAAGATTTTTCAAGGAGTTATTCTACCCATCCATAAACAAGTCTACAACACAACCGCCCCTAGGTTTTCAAAAGAAGCTGAAGTGGATATCTTGCCTGTAGCTAGATGGTTTGGGGAGGAAACATTCACCTATATCAGAGTATTTGGGACCATTTCTTCACCGCATGTTCTCCCGTACTATGTCCCCAAAAAATTAATGGCCAAGGAGATAACCTACCAAACGACAAGGGAAGGTGGGTTGACCAAAGGATTGAAAGAGTAGAAGAAGGCCATTTGGCCTACATTTCCATTGCAAAGTGGTGTGTTTGTGCTACATGATTTTTGACATGCATGTAAATAAGCAGAGATCATGAAGTCTTTGAGATTAGCTACAATCCTAGGAAGGCAGTATGATCCAAATGGCACTGCTAAGGACTTAACTACTATGGTGAAATTAAAACCATTCACCCATGAGGAGGATGCCTTCAATGAAATCTTCCTACAAAAAGAAACATTTTCAGAAGTGACACACATGGAATCACTACTTTTTACCCCAGATGATGTTAAATCTTTCCATGTATACATAAAAATGAGATTATTGAAGGTCTCATTAGACCTATGACAGATTGAACCAATAGGGGAGCCAACTCCCAGTGTAATCTTAGAGGACAGCTCCAAAGAGAATTCTGAAGAAGAAACCCAAGAGATATCTACTCATGAGTCAGAGCACTCAGAGCACTAGTCTCAAAATGGGAAAGGCAATAAAAATAAATAGTCCAAAAGGGACACAGCTGGAACTACAGAGGAAATAGTCAAGAAAATCATGGCAAAGAAACAGGCATAAGTTCACTCTACATCCACTCAGTCAGCAAAAACCCCAAATATTGATTTGGAAAAGGAATGGGAAAATTTCAAAAAGAAGCTTCACACAGATGAACAAACATCTGAGATACAGACTCCTAAGAAAACACAACATAAGTCAACTCAAGAAACAACAGTAGAAAAGAATGTACGCACTCAAGATGTTGAGCTCATTCCTGCCACCACCACTTCAAAAATTATTTTGAGAATTGAGGAAATTCCTCCACTAGATGTATTTTATAGTCCTACCCACAAATCTGTCATCAAGAGACATAGGAAGAAAATAAATTTAGATGACGCAGTTGTTATGACTCCTGACAAGACAATGAAACAATGGACATTGTATGGAAGGACTCGCCCATGGACCCATCTCAAAATCTCACAAAATTGTCGCAATTCGTAGGAGCCTATGCTACGGCAACTATTGACAAAGTGACAGAGGTCCAAATGTTTCTTGAAGAAAAGGAACAAATAATTTTGTTGTTGGAACAAAAATTAGCTCAGGAAAAATCTAATCAACAAGCAGAATTACGAGTAGCCCATCTCTAGTGGGAATTTGAATAGATGTGAGTACAACATCAGGCCAGCCTAGCAGAAAGAGATGTACAAATACAAGCTATGACAAATAAGTATAAAGATAATCTGAAAATCGATGAGTTCATAAAGGAAGCACTCAGTCTTAACTCCCAACTAATGCAGCAAAAGGAAGTTCATTTCTAGAAAATCTCGCAAATAAGTCCTTATTGCGAGATTACCGATAAGCTAACAGGCCAAGTTGTCGACATGATACTTGAGTATGATGAAATCCATAAAAATATTTTTGACTTTATCACCTACCAAGAATAGGAAGATGGGAGAAAGGTTGTTTTTCCAGAGCTGGAGCAATCGCATAAAGACATGTTGTTCATAGATTGGGATTCTTGGCTCAAGAAATCGGAAAGGGAAACACCGATCGCAGTAGCAACAATAAACAACATAATAGAAGCCATTAACAAAAATTTACATGGTGCCAACCTGGTTACGGAATTCATACCAGGATCTCTGCCAAATGTCAAATAGTTAGAGCAACAGTGGAGGCAGACAACTGTTACACAGTAAAATGTCACTGTCACCTTGTCAGTCTCCCTACTGTGTCATAAAATCACATCCACCATGCTCATGCTCTCTGAAATGGCCAAAAAACCCTCTTTACCTAAGTTTATTGGATCATCACGACTGTTATTGAAATAACCGTGCTGACTGGCGGATGATAGTGTAACTGGTGCGCTGCTAGCGCGGAAGCACACGTGTTTTTCGCGCTGGTCGAATTTCATAAACAGCGCGCCCTCCGCTTGTATCAGTTCACACTGACCGGACCTCTTCTGTAATTGAGTTGCGATGCCAGCGCGCCAGCCCAGTTTTGCACCCGCGTTGATCCTGTTTAGGCAAGTTTGTTCTAACAGCCAGCCTTCCAGATGACTCCAGACTTGGCTGTTAGCTTTGTAAAGGTCGCCATCCTTTCTCTGGCATGTATGTTCGCCTGGTCACCCACTTTTCTTGGGGGAAAGCTCATCCTTTCACTATTCATGGAGACTCCTTCTCCTATATAAGCCTCCACCATTTCCATGAGCAGCTAGTTTGGAACATATAGACTTTGGCATAGAGGAATTCTTAGTGCATTAGTGCTGCTCTTTGTAGGCATTTGGTGTGTTGTGTGAGGATTGTTATAGAGCTTGAGGAAGGTTATGAGTTTGATGCCTTGTATGTGAGAGAGAGACCTCTTTGACTTGGGAGATCTACTTCAAAGGTGAATGCTTGTGAGACATGCTGGCTGGACCCTCTAGAGAAGGACTCAGCGTCAGGACTTTGGTTGTACCTTACTCTATTTCTGAATAATAAAGATAGATGACTATTGTTATGGTTCCGTTCCCATTTGTCTTATGAATGATTAATGTGAATTACATCTTTCCTTACTGATGTATAGTTGTTTTTAGTAGATTTTACACTTGTGTTTGTTCTCTCTTTGCTTGTGCAGGTGTCCACCCACGAAGATAGTGGAGGATTGTGATCGGCTGGAGCGAAGGAGCGAGAGGACCATCTCTTCGTCAAACATAGCGTTGGAATCGAAGTAGGTGTTCTTTACCCACTTGTTAATTACAACTAGGAAATTGCAGAGTAGCATCGATTGATTGTTGCTAGACCCCTTTTGGGCTAGTAGGGATCGCCTCTATCCGTAGAGGGGATTTACCTCTCCAACAATTTGGCGACTCCGCTGGGGACCTTGCTTGTCTCTTTGTAGTTCATCCTTGTTTTTGGATTTGATTATTGCTTTCGTGTCAAATATTGGGGATTAGTTTGCTGATTGATTCATTTCCTGGTTCATCTTGGGAACTGCTTTAATTGCCTTGAAAGCCTGTTGCCTTGGTTTGGGGATTTTTGGTTCAATTTTGTTTGTTTTTTAGCCTGAGCACGTTTTATTTCAGAACAGCTGCGCTGACATCGCACAGTTACTTCTTTGCTTTTCCTGTCATCGCGCCTATACATCTAACAGTCGCGCTGACCTTATGTTTGGGCCAGCGCCCTTTATCCATGTCCTTCCGCGCTGACATCGCAAAGTTGCTACAGGCGTTGCCTTGTCATCGTTTTGTTGCTGAGGGGTCACCTGCGCTGATCCTGTAAAATTCTTTTTGGTCCAAATTTGCTTCCTAAACCTCTTAGTTTGACTGTCCCCTACTTTTTCCACTTGGCTTTTGAGTTGTTTTATTTTGTCTGAGCTGTAACACGCTTGCTTACGATTCCTTGTTCCGCAAGGGTTCGTTTGTTGCTTGTTTTCGGTTTTTGTAAAGCCTTCCTTTTCACTTTCGTTGCTTGGTTTGCATTTTGTTTCAACTTTTACGATTGCTGAAGTGTGTTGAACCGTTGCTTGTCTGGTTTTGAACTCTTATCCTCTGGGTCTTCGCTTTTTTCCATTGATTTCACACTCAAACCCTAGGGCATCTAGTGGCCGTGTGTGTCAAGCCTCCCGTTTGGGATCTTGTGTTCTTGGTTGACCAGCCAACTTTGTTTTTGTTTTCACATTCGTTTGGTGATTGTTGAAAGTGTTCGATTGTGTTCCAAGTGATTTGCTTTCCTCCTTTGAATTCTTTGGTGTCTTGTTGAGCTTGGATCACGTAGCTCATAAACCCTTGTTTTCCTTTGATTTGGGAAACTGGTTTTTAGAGTCTTGGGAATTGTCTTGTGTTTGCATTGAGTGATTTTAGTTCTTTCACTTAGTGTTGCTATCTCTCTAGTTCATTTTAGAAGCACTTTTATGCCATTGAAAAGAAAAGCAAACTAGTGTCTTTTGCATTTAATAGTTGAAAGGAAAAGAACATTTCGTTGTTTTGTGCTTTCAAAAGGAAAAGTTTCATTTCCTTGCTGTTAGTTGCATTAGGTTGTGTGGTTGCTTGAATTCATTTTGTTTGGTTGAAAGATTCTTAACCTTCTCATAGTTAGAATTCGTCGAACGAAATGATGTTCTTTGGCATATAGTTGCATTTAAGTGTTTTTGAGAGATCATACGGTAGGACCTGAAACTAAAAATTAATCCAAGATCAACCATAAAATAAACCAAATTGATCTAAAAACGCATTGGAACTTAACGTAAATACCTAGAGGTCTAGGCTAGACACGTGTTCCGGCATCTTTAAACCTGGTAGCTTACCGTTGAGTGGTTGGGTGATTCCTCCACGGTGAAACGATAAGTGCTAGTACAGATTGGGCTCCCACATACCGTCGCGTATATATGGGGAGACTCCATTAGGCTTGCATCCTTTATCCATAGGAAGCCAAGTCTGCCGCCTTGTGAACCGTAACGCACCGAACATAGCATTCGGGAAGATTGACTGCAGTACGTAAAGTCCTTGGTTCTCATACGATTGCTAAGGTGTATATAATAGTTTTACGGGTTGCTTGGTAAACCTTTTTGCTTAGAATCTCCAGAGCAGTCACTTTTGATCCTTTTCAGACTCTCTAAAAGAAAAGGTGTAAGTGAGCGTCTTGTCACTTCGTTATCATTAAACATTCGAAGTAGATAGAGTCATCTTTTCGTCCTTTTCTCAACTCTCGAAACATGAAAAGGTCAATTTCAGTTCCTATGTCTTAAAATTCATTTGTTCACGGTAACATTACCCGGTTAGATCTTGTGTGCGTTTAGTTTTGAGTAGGTTTTATCGTTAGCTTGTTTAGGGTCTTTGTTTGGTCATCCTGGCGGATCCATCAACTCCGCCCTCGATCCCAAGTGAAGAAGGATCCCCATCTTCTTTTGCCCCTGAAACTCCGGTCTGTGACGCTCTTCCCATTGTTCCGAGCATCCAGCCATTGAATTCTCAAGCTCCAGAGGATGATTTCTACGAGTTCTTTTATAACCCTATTTGGGAGCCCTCTGACGAGGATTATCCTGCCACTCCTGTCGGTGCTCCATCTCCGATGGCTTCATTCGATATGGGTGACGCTTCTCTAGTGTCTAGTGGCCCGTCCGTTATGTCGAGTATAGATACTCCCATTCCGGCAACATCCCCCATTATCTCTATGCCCTGCACCGTTACGTCTTCGAGTGTCACGGTACCGGGGCATTACAGGTCATTGCGGGATGCTATGAACTCGGCAGCTTCCTCTTCTGTTTGGGGTCGAAACATCATCCCTACCACAGGACCGTTTGTTTCCCAAGTCCCTCATTCTACTGTTACAGCAGTCCCTACCAACCCGACCGTTTGTGTCGCGGCGTCAACTCCAGTTGTTAGTACGGTCACAGCTTCATCTACTGTCACTTCTACCGCAGGCCCATCTCGAGGTCCAACGCAGAGTGGTGAATCGTCCCCTTCTTCTAGAGTTGTGCACCCCGGAAGTGGTGCTCCTCCTGCTTCTGAGTATATGACGGAAGAGGAGGCATATTTTGAATACTTGCGCAATGTCCAGAACCTAGATGGTCCAGGCCCATACTATGATGCCGAGAATCATTATTTGTACACCTCCTTGCCTCAAATTCCTTATGATGAGATTTCCGTTCCGTTGAACGTGGATTGGGGCACCACCGGGTATGGTGGCAGCCGGTACTATCCGGGACAAGGACAGCAAGGACCACCTTACCAGGGTCAACAGCCCTACGTGTAGCCTAATTATGGGCAGCAGTATGCTGGTCAAAATTACCCAGGTCAGCAGGGAGGCCCACAAGGACAACCAAATTAGGGACAACCTTTGGTCTCTAGTGGTCCAGCATTTACATATCTTGGGCAACCTTTAGGAAACCCAGGACAACCCAACGCCCAACAAGGTCAACCAGGTACCCAACAAGGCTACCCTTCGGGGCAACCTTACGGGAACCAGGGACAACCCCACGGGCAACAAGGTCGACCCGTAAACCAGCAAAGTAACCCTTCTGGGCAAGGGGGCCAGCCTTACATGCAGCAAGGCCGGCCTACCACTCAGCAACCCTCTGGTCAACAGGGACAAACCTCGGTTGCATAAGGGCAGCCCCTCACCCAACAAGCTCGACCTTCTGGGCGAACAGGGCCTTCCCATTTTCGACCAGGACAACCTTCTGGCCAGACGGCTCAGCATGCAGGCGGGTACCAATCCTGACCTCCTCTATCAGGTGGGTATCAATCCCAGCATCCATATCAAGGTGGGTATCAATCCCAGCCTCCGTATTCAGGTGGGTACCAATCCCAACCTCCTTACTCGGGCGGGTATCAATCCCAACCTCCGTACTCAGGCGGGTATCAATCCCAGCCTCCGTATTCTAGTGGGTATCAATCCCAGCCTCCCTATTCTGGCGGGTATCAGGCCCAGCCTCCTTATTCAGGTGGGTACCAATCCCAACCCCAACATTCAGGTGGGTATTAATCCCATCAAATTCCGCCTGGTTTACAGGCTCAGTATGGATACCAGCAACCCCAGGGGCAAAATCCATATATCCCTTATCAGAATTACCAACAGCCGCAGGGTAATCCTCAACTGAATTATCAACAACCTGCTAGCCAATATGGTAACCAATGGGGTGCTGGAGGGCAGAATCAGCAACCCGGTTCCAGGAATAACCCTTATGGACAAAATCCTTCTGGACAAGGCCCTTACGGACCTGGTCCATTGGGACAAGGACAATGGGGGCAACCAGGAACTGGATGGAATTCTGGTTCTACCTCGTATCCACCACAAATGTCGTTTAATCTTCAACTACCATTTTTAGCCACGTTGGAACTGCCCGATGTGTCAAAGTTGACGAATGATCCCATTCTACATGACCCACAGTGGCCACCAGTTCCAACTAAAATTCCTAGTGATTGTCCCAAATTCGATGGGAAGGCTAGAGAGGACCCTCAGGCTCATGTGATGACGTATCACTTATGGTGTTCGTCGAATTCATGGCTCGATGACTCGATCTGACTTTGCTTCTTTCAGAGGACCCTCACTGGTTCGGCAGCTAAATGGTATATCGAATTGTCACATGCATCATTCCATGATTTCAATTCATTGGCTATGGCATTTTTGAATCACTTTCAGTTACCCATTCAGTATGAGATGGGGACTCATCTCCTTACGTCTCTTAAGTAGGACACTGCTACACATATCTCCGATCATATTCATGAATGGAGAAGGCGTCGCAGGTTAATCAAGTTCTGGATACCTGATTTCCTCCTCACCGACTGGTTTACTACCTCCTTTGTCCCCAAGATTGCGCGGGACATTGCTATGGGGGCATGCGTAACTGAAGAGCAAGCGATCGCACGCGCTCAGTACCTAGACTTAGTCTATTCTCAGTCTGGTACTTTGTATGATTATTTGCCAGACGCCCCTAGGCCCGACACATCCAAGGCTCCGCCCAAGCCATCTGTTGATGGAGTCATTGGCTCTGTAGGCCAGGCCTCTAAAAAATCATCCAATTATGGGAAGCAGAAGTCAAGTTCACCCAACGAAAACTCTTCCCAGGGCATTGTAATTTCCGGTAACACTTCTGAGGTCAATGCCGTTCAGTCTTCTACGACGGGCAAGGCCTCGAAAGGCAAGAAAAAGGAAAAGGGGAAAGGGAAAAATAAATTTGATCAACCCAAGCAGGAATCATCTAAACCTCCGGCTGAGGAAGGAGCTAAGCGTAAGCCTAAGTATCCTTGCCTCATTTGTGAGGAAGACCACTATACTAAGGACTGCCCTAGGCGGTCCTAAGTTAGTCGGTTGTTGAAAGGTGCTCAAGGGATCCCTGTTGTTCTGAAAGAACCCTTTCCCTCTCAACAAACCTAGATGGTAGCTGATCCTTCTTCCTCTTCTCCCTTCGGTTCCCAGGTCTTCATGGATGGAACTATTCCTATTCATGTATCAACTCGAGCTAAGGATTATCCGTCGTCCGCCGGGAAGGAGCTAGAGGTTCCCTCAAGCGCTCCATCGTCCAGCTCTAGTCCTCTCCATATTGAGAGACGGAGTGTCGAGACGAAAATCCGACCCCCTCCCAAAGGGGTACTCAGGAGGTCTTCCTACAACCCAAATGCTCGTGCTGCCCAGCACTATAGCATCGTGGAGGACTTAGCGCAGGCTCCGTCTACCATGTCCGCATTGGAGGTCCTTCAGAGCTGCCCCCCCTAGAGGAAGTCCCTGCTATCGGCCATCGGTGGCATAGACCCAGCGGACTCGGATTTAATCACTTTCGACCTCGAGAGCCATGTTCCTCGACTGCCTCATCAGATAGCTTTCCTCATTCAAGTCGTCATCAATTCTAAAACGATCCACCGTACAGTCATTGATGAGGGCGCCTCAACCTGCATTATGTCCATTGCATGTTGGAAAGCCATCGGATCTCCGACGTTGAGTCAGTCTCCGACGTTGAGTCAGTCTCCGACGACCTTGGAAGCATTCGACTGGACAGAGTCTCGACCGTATGGTATCCTTCAACGGCTACCGATTACCTTAGAAGGAAAGACCGTAGAAGTTGAAGTTGAAGTTGTAGACGCAAGTCTTACCTATAACCTTCTTCTGGGCCGGAGCTGGACATACGCTATGCGTGCTGTGGCTTCATCTCTCTTCCATGTCATTCGTTTCCCCCATCAAGGGAAAATTGTCACGGTTGATCAACTCTCATTTTTCGCTTCCTCTTCTGAGGGAAACGTACCCTTCGTTGAGCATACCTCAGTTCCGTATGAAAATGTGGGAGTCTGGCTCTTTAAAGAACCTGCCCTTATGGGTGTTTTTTCCCTCCCACCTCCCAACTTCGCCTCGATCTCTATGATCTCGGTTCGTTCTGATCCCTGGATTCTCCCTTCCATCGACCAGATAGAACCTTGGGGCGAGGAGATGCCATTAAGCCCAGCCGAGCTCAACTACATTGAAATTGTCGCTGCATCGGCTTCTCATGATGAACCCACTGTCTCGAGTGGGGCTCTCGACTCAGATGATTTTCCCCCTTGGGTAGGAGAATACACCTCCTCGGATCCATTGAAGGAAACATTTCCTTCCGATGAGGCTATTATAGAGACTATGTCTCTGGACGAACGTCCGTGGTTTCCTCTTCACCACCATTCTTCCTTTCTCCCTACCTTCCAGGAAACTCTGCTTTGTCTTGAGCGGTTTGCTCCATGTCTCCCTTCTCAACCCCTTCAGACGCCCATTTAGATTTATCACACATCGTCCGAAGGGAATTTAGGGAACATCACGTAGACTCAACCAATCGACATCTCTGTCAAGGCAGGGATTGTCGAGAATATTTACATAGGAGTGACCTGCACTCCTGAGGAGATTCAGGTTTATATCGCTCTTTTTCGCGAATTTCGCGACGTCTTTGCATGGTCCTATGAAGAAATGCCCGGTATTGATCCATCTATAGTCGTGCACGAGATACCAACGTATCCCGGGGCCAAACATGTTCGCCAGCGTTTGCGTCCCGTGCACCCCCGTAAGGCGGCAGCAATCAAAGCAGAGGTTGAAAAGCTTCTTAAGGCAGGATTTATCTATCCCATCCCACTGACAGAATGGGTCTCAAATATCGTCCCTGTCGACAAAAAACAGGGCACCATTCGTGTCTGCGTTGACTACCGTGACATCAACAGATCTTGCCCAAAGGACAACTACCCCACTCCATTTATTGATCAACTCATTGACAAGTGTGCGGGTAGAGAGATATATTATTTCATGGATGGCTTTTCTGGTTACAACCAGATCAACATTGCTCCGGCAGATCAACATAAGACGGCCTTCATCTATCCCTGGGGCACCTTTTCTTATGAAAAGCTCCCCTTCGGCCTCAAAAATGCTGGTGCTACTTTTCAACGTGCGATGTGGTATGCTTTCCACAATATCAGACACATCATACAACCTTATCTAGATGATCTTCCCGCTCATTCAGCTAAGCGCGCAAACCATCCATCGCACCTTCGTGAAATCTTTCTTCGTTGCAGACACTATAATATTCGCTTAAATCCGCACAAATGTGTCTTCTGCGTGGAATCAGGTCGACTACTTGGGTTTATCGTCTCCCGAGAGGGCATTCGTCTGGATCCCCTTAAATTCGAGGCAATTGTGAATCTCCCTCCCCCTGCAACTTTGCGGAAATTACAGAGTTTGCAAGGAAAAACTAATTTTTTAAGACAATTCATACCAAACTATGCCGAAGTGGCAAAGGGTTTTACCCGGTTACTGAAGTGTGACACCCCATTCTGATGGGATGCCATAGCCGAGGAGTCATTTGCTCATCTCAAAACTCTCCTGGTTTCCGCCCCTTTGTTGTGACCTCCAAATTACCATCGTGACTATACGCTCTATTTGGCCGCTGCCGATACCACCATCGACATGGTTTTGGTTCAGGACGACGATTAGGGCATTGAGCATGTCATTTATTATCTTAGTCGCAACTTATTAGATACGGAGACTCGATACGCATATGTTGAGAAGTTGGCTCTCACTGCGGTTTGCGCCGTCCAACGATTCCGCCACTACATTCTGTTGCGTACTACCACGGTGATTTCAGATTGTAACCCCATGACCTACATTCTTTCACGACAATTGCTGGGGGGCAAGTACTCAAAGTGGATAGTGATCCTCCAAGAGTTCGACTTGGAATTTACTGCAGCCAAGTCAAAGAAACCACTTTGTTTTTGCTGAACTGCTATGCTCCTTGCCATCCGCCGCTACTTCCTCGCAGATAGAGGAATCGATTCCAGATGAAACTCTTTTCCTGATCAGCACCCTCGATCCATGGTATGGGGACATAATTGTCTATTTGCAGACATCCTGCTTCCGCCCCGAGACTTCGAAAGATGCTCGTCGGCGGATTCGTCACCAAGCTAAACCATATCGCATAGTTGGGGACACCCTATACCGCATTGGGGTTGATTCGGTTCTTCGTCGATGTCTCACCTTCGAAGAGGCTGAAAGAGTTCTAAATGACTGCCACTCCGACGCTTGTGGCGGTCGCATGTCTGGATACGCTACCAAACAAAAGATCCTTCGTGCTGGCTACTCCTAGCCTTCCATCTTCAAGGACTACATTCTTGCCGTCCGTTCATGTCACGAATGCCAGATATACCAGCAGAAGATGCGTGCCCCTGCTGCCCCTCTGCACCCCGTCGTGACCGTTGGCCCCTTTGCTAAGTGGGGCATCGATTATGTGACATGTAACCCTCGCTCGGCCGGGGGGCATGGTTACATCATCGTTGCTGTCGATTACTTTACAAAATGGGCCGAGGCGATGCCCACATTGTCGGAAGATGGTCATCGGCGTCGCAGTTTTTTTCAACCATTTATCTCTCGGTTTGGAGTTCCACAAGCCATTGTCACTGATCACGGAAAGCATTTCCATAATCATATGATGGTCGAGTTGACAACCCAACTTGGACTTAGGCATGATAGTTCCTCTCCATACTATCCCTAGGCGAACGTTCAGGTTGAAGCCGTGAACAAAGTCTTGGTCACGATGCTTCAGAGAACTGTTGGCATGCACAAGTCTAATTGGCATTTGATGTTGTTTTCCACATTGTGGGCCTACCGGACCTTCGTGAAGGATGCCACCAGCTTCACCCCTTTTCAGCTAGTATATGGGCTGGAGGAAACCCTTCCCATTGAGTGTGAGATTCCTTCACTCAAATTAGCCGTCGAGTTACTTCCCAAGACTACTCCTGCAGAAGAGCGGCTTCTTTACCTGGAACGACTAGATGAGACACGTCGTCTAGCCTCCCTTGCTATTGAAGCTCAAAAGAAGGGAGTGAAAACTCACTTCGATAACTCGGTTAATCCCCGCTCTTTCGTCGAAGGTGACTTGGTACTGCTCTACGATCAGGCTAGTGATAAACTAGGAGCAGGAAAACTCGAGCCAATGTGGCATGGGCTCTATATTGTAAAAAGAGTTCTACAAAAAGGTGCCTATGAGCTGATCGATTATGAAGGCAATCCCCTGGACAGGCCCTGTAATGGGCTATATCTTAAGAAATATTACGCCTGAGTCCAGGCACTCTCTCATTTATTTTTTACATGCATATGCTTTTTTACAGTGTGTTTAGTGTGTGTGCGTGTTCATTTGATTTTTGTCTTAGTGTGTCAGCGTGATCGCTGCTTGTTGTGTCTTTTGCTTCTGAACAGATGTCTGGATCACCTTACGTTGGTTTCGCTGATGGTGCTTCCCGCAGTACTCGCAATTTTTCATCTGCGGCATGGGTGATCTACGATCCTTATGGTGAGTTAGTAGATATTCAAGGTGTGTGTCTAGGTTGCACAACAAACAATGTAGCTGAATATAGTGTTGTAATTGAATTATTAGCCGGGGCGATTAACCTCAGAATTCGCTCATTGGTTGTAAATTTAGATTCACAGCTTGTAGTCCACCAACTCAATGGACAATATTCCGTCAGAGATCATCGCATATTAAGGTTGTATTTACGTGTTAAGTTATTGGAAAGAGATTTTGATTTAATTACTTATCATCAATTCAAGAAGACTTACATGCGTACTGATGCATTGGCTAACATGTATTAGAGACATTTGCAAATATGTAAATCAACAACATAAGAAACATAAGATACAATAAAAACACCATGTATATATATATATATATATATATATATCGTGTGGCGCACTAAGGCACTCAAAAAATGAGTGTACATGTCTCAATAAATCCGACGTCCTCAGTACATCTGAGGCGTATGTCTCTCAAAACAGCAATGGAAAATAAAACCTAGGCGTCTACTGTGGTGGGTTATGCTCTCTGTAGCATGCCACCACTCGGGCCATCCGCCTCAAAAGGCAGTGCATCCTGGGTTCTACACCCACTGTATGGATCTGCGCAGCTAAGGGGACCTCCTCGATCCCCTGATAGTCTGGGACTCCTGCCAGTAAACCCTCAAGATTGTGCACCACGGTCTCTGTCTGGTCGCCTCCTGCAGGAGCCAAGGCCAAGATGGCAGTGCCTTGTTCCTCCCTCTGTGCCTCTGGAGCCAAGCCAAGAGGTCTCACGGGTCCCACATCTGCACAGCATAAGAATTTATTAGGACATGTACATGAAAAAATGCAAAAACATCACAAAAATGAAAATAAAAAAGATCAAGTGTTTTACCTCCATCATCCCACTGCTCTCCCGCAGGCAGCGGCATGTTAGGATTACCACGGAAGTCGATACCGACGTACGGCTAGTCCTCGACAAAGATAACCTGACAGTCTAGCCACTCTCGGAA
The DNA here is from genome assembly GCA_000404065.3 of Pinus taeda. Taxonomy (NCBI): domain Eukaryota; kingdom Viridiplantae; phylum Streptophyta; class Pinopsida; order Pinales; family Pinaceae; genus Pinus; species Pinus taeda. Next base: position 106,834 of record APFE031464986.1, on the reverse strand, counting down.
AAAGACACCCCACGACACTGAGCGACCGCCACCCCCACGTGGCATGACCCGGGCCCACTTGGTGGCCCTCGTCTCTCGTGCGTTGTTCGGCGGGTCTACCACCATAGTCTGCAGCTGAAGGGCCGACACCCGCTCAAACATGAGTGGAAGAAGGAGCGATCCGTAGCCGAACTGCTTTGACTCTCCACGTTGACAGCTACTCAATTGCCTCTTCATGCTGTTGGTCACAACTGCCGCCCAGTTGAAGATCGTGGACTGTAAGCACTCAAGAGCCAGTAACAGGTTGGCCTTTGAGGCCTCGTGGTTTGCCAGACTTCCTGCTGCCCACCTCAATAAAAAGAGTATAGTGTGGAGGACTATGTTGCCGTGTGGTCCAGCACCCACTGACGGGACGCTTACTTTCCCGCTCCGTGTTTTGGCCGCCTGTGGGCATACACGGGCCATCAACAGATCAAGCATCTCACCGCTAGGTCAGTGCCCCTCCAGGATGGGCATCACGCCTCGGCGAGATAATCCAGTCAAGAGGTAAATGTCCGAAGAGTCGAACTCTATGGCTCGGCCTCGAATGGTAAATTTCCCATCCACTGGGTTCCAAGCTCTGATCAGAAGCTCTAGCAAGTCTGGCTGAGCCCTCAAGTGCGGAGTAAGGAAAAATTTGAGCAATCCGCATGCCCGCATTGCATTACGGAATCCAACATCAGCAAAAGCGGCTATATCTGCATTATCATGGTCTCTCTCCTGCCATAAAAAGGCCATTATGTCCTGCAAGATCACCCAAAAAATCATTAGATTGCATGCATTTGAAAATTGTCCATTTAATTTTAAAAAATCAATCTTCACGGCGCCAGCGCGACTATTTCTAAAACAGTTGCGCTGGAAATGGCGGCCTGTGTATTTTTCTCTGGGTCAGCGCGGAAGGACACGGGTTTTCCGCGCTGACCCGGAAAGTGGTGTGTGTTGGGAAAATCGGTCAGCACGGACCCGATGGGCGAATCCGCGCTAACCGAGAGCGCACCAACGCTCAAAACATTTGGCCAAATGGCCAAATCCCACGGTGAAATTGCTTAAAAATGGAATCAAAATGGAGCGTAAGACAAGAGGGACCTACCTGGAATCAGTTGTCGGAAGATCAGCGTCCGGATGATGAGGAATTCGCTCCATCAACTTTGTAGTTCTTCAACGTTCTCCAAAGCTCAAATGGTAAAATGGTAAAAATGATTTTTACAAATCCCTATTTATGGTAAAAAATTCCTAATTTGACTATAGTTTTTATGAATGTGGGTTTTCTGCCATAGTTTTGCCATGAATTTAATCCTGATGTCATTAATTATGCCTTGATGCATATTTTATTATGTTTTTCGACATATCGAATGGGTTTACGCGGGTGTTTCCCCCTGTGCAGGTCTTCGGAATCGGCGAAGTCGTGGTGGATCTATGTGCACTTGGTCCCAAAAATGTTGTCTTTAAGCTCTTTTCCGACATAAAACAAGAAAAGATTGCCGAGCCTCCTCCTAGCTCGTCAAAAGGAACGAGAGGCGGTCGCTTTTAAATCTCTTTTTCGACCGTTTAAACCAACAAAGATTGTCGGGTGTTTGTCGTTTCACACTCGTTATTGGTTCTAAAACAACGTGCTTCTGATCGCTTTTTTACTTTTTCGGGTCAAAGTCACTACTTACGAAAAGTACTCCTCGGTCGTAATGATCGGGCGGTTCTTTCGAGCATCGTTTTATACTTTTTCGGGCTCGAGAGACACAACTTTACGAAAAAGCACCCCCCTGGAGTTTCCTTTTCAGCTGTCTTTTCAAACTCTCTAAACATGAAAAGACGCCGAGTTCTTCCTTTGTCAGACTCGTCAAAACTTAATGACATCGGGCTCCGTCGAAATGACGCTCTTCAAGCATATGCTATCCCCGTCAAGCTTATCATCCAAAAATAACCGGGGTACTCGCCAGAAATGGTGGGGGAAATAAAGGAACCATAATCGTCGTCATCGGCAATATGTCACTCTTGAATATGGCACTGTTTGCATCCGTGTCTAGGTGGGGACATCTCATCTCGCTTCCCTTTTGCCTCCATGGGTTTGGGTTATCCTATTTGGCCGTTCGTCTGCTCATTGCCCTCTGATCATTTGACCCCCAAATACTGCCAAATCTGTCATTGTGCCGCCGATATGTTCAAGAGAAGTTGGCCTCTGCAAGTATAACCTCCCTCTGATATTTCACACAAAACATATTGTCTCTTTCTGTCTTGTGTCGATGATGTGGGAAACATTATGGCCCACCTTCGATGAAGATCACTTCCTGTCGACTTCAGCTCATTATCCAGGGGTGACCCAGAGACTCCCTTCAGGTACCTTGGAGCCTGCATGCCTCAATGGCAGGTTCTTCGTGTTCGACGCGAGATTTTCATCATTGGCCTCCGATCGGATGACTCTACGGGTGTTCGACACTGGCTCATTCATTCACACGCCGTGGATTGTACCTATAGTACCTTGAGGACCATCGTCATCATTGGTGGCCCCTCTCGCGTCTGTTAATAGCTTTCATCATTGGCTGGTAATCAGAAGATGTTCAAGCATGTTCGACCTCGATTCCTATATTCACATGTTTGGACTTGTACTTTGTTCAGTTTTGGATGGAGTGCAAGACCCTGGTTCTAGTTCATTGTGGGCCAGGTTGCGATTTTGTGGATCATCATTACATGACTCATTGATGGATGGCTGCAACCATACCTGAGTCTTTTCAAGGATGGCTGTGACCATACCTCTTATCATTATGGTCTCTTCAGCTGGGTGGCTGCGTCCATACCACAGACCTTCTTCATATGTCTTTTGGATGGTTGCGCCCATGCCTAAACTACATGTAATTGGAATATCAGTTGTATCTGCCTGCAGGTTCTTCCTGGTGGTGTCCCGGTCCAACAGTTTTGTAAAGCATTTCACCCCTCCCACTCCCTCGGGCTTCATGCTTTAGGGGGCATCTGTTACACAGTGTAATGTCACTGTCACCTTGTCAGTCTCCTTACTGTGTCATTAAATCACATCCACCATGCTCATGCTCTCTGAAATGGCTAAAAACCCTCTTTGCCTAAGTTTATTGGATCATCGTGACTGTTCCTAAAATAACCGCGCTGACTGGCGGATGATAGTGTAACTGGTGCACTGCCAGCGCGGAAGCACACGAGTTTTCCGCGCTGGTCAAATTTCACAAACAGCGCATCCTCCACTTGTATCACTTCGCGCTGACCAGACCTCTTCTGTAATTGAGTTGCGATGCCAGCACGCCAGCCTAGTTTTACACCCACGGTGATCCTGTTTAGGTGAGTTTGTTCTAATAGCCATCCTTCCAGATGACTCCAGACTTGGCTGTTAGCTTTGTAAAGGTCGCCATCCTTTCTCTGGCATGTCTGTTCGCCTGGTCACCCACTTTTCTTGGGGGAAAGCTCATCCTTTCACTATTCATGGAGACTCCTTCTCCTATATAAGCCTCCACCATTGCCATGAGGAGCTAGTTTGGAAGATATAGACTTTGACATAGAGGAATTCTTAGTGCATTAGTGTTGCTCTTTGCAGGCATTTGGTGTGTTGTGTGAGGATTGCTATAGAGCTTGAGGAAGGTTATGAGTTTGTTTCCTTGTATGTGAGAGAGAGACCTCTTTGGCTTGGGAGATCTACTTCAAAGGTGAATGCTTGTGAGACATGCTGGCTGGACCCTCTAGAGAAGGACTCAGCGTCAGAACTTTGGTTGTACCTTACTCTATTCCTGATTAATAAAGATAGATGACTACTGTTATGGTTCCATTCCCATTTGTCTTATGAATGATTAATGTGAATTACATCCTTTCTGACTGATGTATAGTTGTTTTTAGCAGAGTTTACGCTTGTGTTTTCTCTCTCTTTGCTTGTGCAGGTGTCCGCCCGTGAGGATAGTGGAGGACTGTGATCGGCTGGAGTGAAGGAGCGAGAGGATATTCTCTTCATCAAACATAGCACTGGAATCCAAGTAGGTGTTCTTCACCCACTTGTTAATTACAACTAGGAACTTACAGAGTAGCATTGATTGATTGTTGATAGACCCCTTTTAGGCTAGTAGGGATTGCCTCTATCCGTAGAGGGGATTTACCTCTCCAACACGGGACCTATGAGAAGTGACATGGCCTACAAACACTTGCATTGCATTCCCTGAACATGAGCTTTATTTGCCCTGAAGACATCTTCTACTGAAAAACCATAAAAATAGCTCTTTTTCCATTGGCGCAGTTCCATAGCGCAACCCTCGCGCCAAGGGGGGAAATCCTCCAAAGAGGGCACACCAATTGGTGCTCTGTGATAGAGTCGCACCCATGCCAACCATAATCAGAGTTGCTTTTTAACAAACAAACGGCGGAAGTTTCTTCCTAACAAATTCCTGGACTGATATCTATCTTGAGTTGGGTGGTTTGGCTATGGATTTCCATAGAGAGGAAGTGGCTTGCCACCTCTCATGGAAGCTTCCTTGATGATAGGGCCAATCCCATGATTATTGGCTTGATCCCAACTCGCCTTCCTCCATCTATAAAATCTTGTCCATTTTCCTTGGCAAGCTAGTTCCGAAGTTCCAGAGATTCAGAATTGTCAAATATCCAAGAGCTTCATGCTGCAAGAGCCTTCTTGATTCCCATAAGGCCAAATCCAAGCAGGGAGATTATTGTCCAAGATCCAAAGAGAGAGGCTTGTCCTTATTCCCGACAGGCTTTGCGAGACATGTGCGGCTGACTACCCACCAAAGGAGAATCCAACGTTAGAACATTGGTTGTACTCCCCTTTGATTAATTATTAATGAACAACTATTGGTTATGGTTCCACTCTTGTTGTTATTTGTGATGATGATGAGTTATATCCTTTTTGAATGATATATAGTTGCATATACTAGATTTTATTCTTGTGTTTGTGTCGTTTCTTGTATGTGCAGGTGTCCATTCACGGAGATCGTGAGGATTGTGATCTGCCGGAGCAAAGGAACGGGAGCACCACCTCTTCTACAAATAATAGCGTTGGAATCCAGGTAGGCCTTCATCACTGGTCTGTTAATTTGCAATTAGGAACTTGCGCTATAGTGTTTGATGATTGTTTCTAGACCCGATCTGGGCTAGTAGGGATTGCCTCTGTCCGTAGAGAGGATTTACCTCCTCAACAATTTGGCGACTCCACTGGGGAGCTTGTCTTGCCTTTTTGGTTGTTTCTTGACTTTTTGCTTGCTTGGCCAACCTTTTGGGCTAGGTTCTTTTGTTGTTTCTTGCTTCTTGGTTTACCTGGGTATCGTTGGCCTGGTTTTGGATTGCTTATTTTTCATTTTGGCACAACAATGCCAATTGGTGCTAGTCGTCAATGTATTACTCGCACCAATCATTAAAAGGCGCTAGTTTCAGCCCGACAGTCGCGCCAATTGGCACTAGTTGTCAATGTACTACTCGCGCCAATCCTAAAAAGGCACAAGTTTCAGCCTGACAGTCGCACCAGGCTTGGGGACTGATAGGGTTTGCTTGATTTTAAGCCTTCTGAGCTTGGTCTTTGTTTTGGATGCATTTTCTCGACTGCTTGAATGTATTGGAGTCTTTTTGACTGGTTTTAACCTTCATCCTTTCGTTGTTTGTTGTATTCTATCGATTCCAAGTTTTAGCCCTAGGGCATCTAGTGGCTTTGTGTGTCGAGCCTTCCTTAGGAGTTTTTGGTTTTTTATTGGTTCAGTCAACTTTTTGATTGCTCCCCGGCATTCGTTTAGTAGTTTTTGATCATTTCATTGCGTTGTTTGAGTGACCAATCTTTTTTTCACTCGAACTTTGCTTTGTTTCGCTTTGGGCCTAGATTACACAGCTCATTTGTGTCTTTTGGACTTTTCTCAGTTTTGAAGGACTGCTTTGTCAATTTAGGGATTTTATTGTGCTTGCATTGAGTGAAATTTGCTTGTTTTTGCTATTTTACTATCATTTCTCAAAGTTTGTTTAGTGCATCTTTCCCTTAACATTTAAGAAAAAAAAATCTCTTTTGTTTTTCATTAGTTAATGTGAATTAGAACTTTTCGTTGTTATTAGTGATTAGTGCCTTTGAAGAAAAGCTTTTTGATTTCCATTCGATGCATTAGAGACATCGTTGGTTGTTTTCTAATCATTTTTTTGTGTGAAAGCTCTCAACTCTCTTATAGTTAGCATTCATCAAATAAAATGATATATTGTGGCATATAGCTTGCATTTAGGAGATTTTGAGACATTACATACGGTAAGGCTTGAAAACTGAAACATAATCCAAGATCAGCTTTAAAATGAACTGAATGAATCTAAAAATGCATTGGAACATAACGCACACTGTTTAGAGGTCTAGGCTAGAGACATGCTCCAGCATCGTTAAACCTACTCACTTTGTTTCCACTCAAGGTTGGGTGATTCCTCCTTCTGTGACTCAATAGTGGTCTAGTACGAAATTGTGCTCCCACGTACCGTCGAGTATATGGGGAGACCCCACTAGGTTATCATCCTTTATCCATAGGAAGTCGTGTCTTCCGCCTTACAGCCCGTAACACACCGAACACAACATTCGAGAAGATTGACTGCCGTACGAAACGTCCTTAGCTTTCATATGATTGCCAAGGTGTATATGCAGTTTTACGAATTGTCTGGTAAACCTTTTGCCTAGTTCTCCAGAGTAGTCACTTTTGTTCCTTTTCGGACTCCCTAATAGAAAAGGCTCATCTGATCACTTGTCACTTCAGGCTCATTAAACATTCGAAGGCGACTAGAGTCATGTTTTGGTCATTTTCTCGACTCTCTAAAGATGAAAAGGTCAAGTTATGTCCTTGTGTCTAAAAATTAAATTACCCGCGATCACACGTCCTATTATATTCTGTTTGCTAGCCGTTTAATTGTGTGTCTTGACTCATTTTTTAGGCCCATGTGCGATTTTCAGTTTTTTGATGGCAACTTTTCCAGAGTTCACCAACCCAGGAATCCCCTCTGATGGGAATCCTGGTCATTTTCCTCCTTTTGGGAATGTTGGTGCTCCTTACATGGCAACGTTATCCCTTCCTGGGTTAACTGTTGGGTTGCCTATTTGGTTGTTCTCAACCTCTGTGGTCCCTAATGTCTCAACTTCGGGTCAATCATTTCCTCCACCTGAACAACCTCATGTTTATTCCAAGGTGGACCTTGCCCCTTCTTCGCCTGTTTCTACGTCCTCATCTTCTACTTCGCCTGGTGAAAGTCTGGATTCACGTAACTAGGTGGCTAAAAAGAAGAAGAAGAAGTCTCATAAGCGAGAGGCTAAAAGTACAACTACTGCTCCGAGTACAGCTCAAGTCGGAACTCCTTCGGCTCCTTCGCGGAAGGTTAAGTTTCCTTGTAAATTGTGCAAGGGAGACCATCTTCTTCGTGATTGTCCTGGCATTCCTAGGATCTTAGAAGTATGGTCTCATGATCTGGCTCATCCCTCATCGTCCTCTGAAGCTCATGGCGATGCTACCCTATCAACTGGCAATGGTAAGAAGAATGGGAAGATTCGATTCCCCTGTAGGTTATGTGAAGGCAACCATCTCCTTCACCTTTGTCCGCTCATGGATAAAGCTTCCGCTGTTTTGGAAAGTATTATAGATTCTTCACCCCAACTCCCCGTTGGTTATCAGAGGCTCTCTTTAGTTCCTCTCCCTGTCGACAAAGAGATTGATTTAGATCCTTCTCTTGTCCATCTTCCTCTTTCCGAACCTCGCCGTGCTAAGCCTATTCGGGACCAACCATTGGTCAGAGAGAGTGTCAACTTGGGTTCACCACCTGTTGATCACTCTGTTTTAGAAGAGCGTCATGCTCATGTTATTCTCGTCTCGTCAGATTCTCTTGAGTCTGAAAATGACTCTCCTATCCTAGTTGATTCCGAGAGTCCTTCTTCGGAGCAGGGGAGCAATCATACGATTCCCCCACCAAGTAGTTCAGTCATTTCCTTCAACTGGAGTCACCTGACTACTTTCCACCTTCCATCCCATGTGCCTTTCCAGATTACGGTACATGCCTATGATAAGGCAGTACCTGGCACTGTCTTGGATGAAGGTGCATCTGTCAGTCTTATGCCTTCCACTACTTGGAAAGCTTTGGGCTCCCCACAGCTTGTGCCAGTCACACATAATCTGTTAGCGTTTGACGGAGGGGCTAGTCAACCATTAGGGATCCTTCTGAAGTTCCCTATTACTTTGGGAGGCAAAACCGTCTATATAGACATACTGGTTACCCAAGGTGCTTTAGATTTCAGTCTTCTCCCTGGTCGTGGCTATGTTTATGCCATGGGGGCCCTTGTCTCTTCACTTTTCCGCATGGTTTGCTTTCCACACGATGGAAGAATCGTGACTATAGATCAATTATCATTCTTTAGTCCCCCAGTGCCTCCTGTGCAGTTCTCATCCCCTCCTAGTTTTTATCCACCGGTTGTATCTGCCCCACTGCAAGTCAACTACGTGGCTACTTATCTCATGCCTGTATCCAGTGATGTTGCTGTCATGCATAGTGTCCTGGTGGCATTGGGTCTTGACTTCCAAGATGTTATGCTTCCACCGAGAGTGGCACTCTTGGCAGCAATGACTTCCTATTCATTATGATGATGTTCATTTGGAGCACAGTTCCTTTCCTATGTCAAGCTCCTTAAAAAATGAATCTGGGTCTGGTCGGAGCATAGTTCGCTTTCCTATGTCAAGCTCCTTAAAAAATGAAACTGGGTCTAGTCGAGCATAGTTCCTGATCTTATGTCAAGCTTGTTAAAAAATGAAACAAGTGTTAAGAGGATAGTTCTTTTACTGTGTCAACCTCATTAAAAAATGAAACAACTCCCTTTCCAAATTGAGTCTTTTGATTAAGATCATGTAAAATCCAAGTCGGTTCTTTCCAAGATATCGAAATTGAACCTTCATTCCATCCACTTTGTTGAATGCAATGAAGCTTGGGGGATGTACCTCGTTTTGCGTCATGATGTTGGGGGCATGCGAACTTATAACAAGCATAGTTTTTCATTTCAAGCTTGTGTAAACATGAAACCGAATCCAAGCAGAGTTCTCCATGGTTCAAACTTGTGTAAAAATGAACCCATACCCGATGTACATCTCGTGATTACTGTCTTTATCCGCTAAATTTTGTTAGATGAACCTTGTTTGTTTTCATCCCATCGCCACCATCACTTTGGCTGATCATATGCTTTCACTTGCTTGTTTTCCTTTCTTGAGGGACCGCAGTTAAGAGTGGTTTTGTTAGCCAACCTCTTGACCATTACATGTTTTGAGCAGTTCCACCATTGCCGGAACCAGTTGCTACCCTTTATACCACTCGTTCCTCTAGGACGAGTCACCTTTAAGCTCTTTTCTAACTCATAAAATGTGAAAAGATTGCCGAGTATTTTTTCCCTTTTTTACTCATTAAAGAGAATAAAAATGGAGGTCTGCTTTCAGCTCTTTTCCGACCGTCTAAAAATGAAAAGATTTCCGAGTTATTCCTCTTGACTCGTTAAACGTAAATAAGAGGCGGTGGTCTTTAAACTCTTTTCCGACCGTGTAAAGACAAAAATATCATCGGGCCTTTGTCGTTCAGGCTCGTTAACGGTCACGAAACGATGTGATTTCGATCACTTTTTTACTTTTTCAGGTTGAATTCACTAATCATGAAAAGTACTCCTCGATCGTAATGGTTGGGCAGTTCTTTCGAGCATTTTTTAATACTTTTTTGGGCTCGAGAGACACAACTTTACAAAAAAGGACACCCTTGGATTTTATTTTTCTGTTGTCTTTTCAAAATCTCTAAACATGAAAAGATGCAGAGTTCTTCCTTTTTCAGACTCGTTAAAACTTGATGACATTGGATTCCGTCGAAATGACATTTTACAAGCATATGTTATCCCCTTCAAGCTTGTTAATAAAAAATAACTGGGGTACTCGCCAGAAATGGTGGGGAAAATAGAACCAGAATCATTGTCGTGTCGGCAGTACGTCGCTCTTGAACATGGCACTTGTCTGCATTCATGTTTGGGTGGGGACATCTCATCTCATTTTTCACTTGCCTCCGTGGGTTTGGGTGATCCTATTTGACCTCTCATCTGCTCTTTGCCTTGTCTCCATGACCTCTGATCGATTGATGTCAAATACTGCCAAATCCACTGTCGTGCTGCCGATATGTTCACGAGAAGTTGACCTCTGTGAAATATCAACCTCCCTTTGATAACTCATATAATCCTAATTCACAAAAACATTATCCTCCTCTGTCTCGCGTCGATGATGTGGGAAACACTATGGCCCACCTTCGATCAAGGTCACTTCCTTTCGACTTCAGCTCATTATCCAGGAAGTTGGTCTAGAGACTCCCTTCTGGTGCCTTGGCGCCTGCATGCCTCAATGGCAGGTTCTTCACATTCGACGTGAGGTTTTCATCATTGGCCTCTGATCGAATGATTCTACGGGTGCTCGACGCTGGCTCACTAATTCGCACGCCGTAGATTGTACCTATAGTACCTTGAGGGCCATTGTCATTATTGGTGGTACCTCTCGCGTCTGTTAGCAATTTTCATCATTGGCTGGTAATCAGACGATGTTCCTGCATGTTCGACTTTGACTCCTATATTCGCATGCTTGAACTTGTACTTTGTTCGGATCGAGATGGAGTGCAAGACCCTGGATTTTGTCTGTTGGGATCCAGGTTACAATTTTGTGGATTATTATGATTATTACATGACTCATTCACTGGATG
>APFE031464986.1:0-96087 GCA_000404065.3 Pinus taeda | reverse complement strand
ACCGCCTGTGGGCAGACACGAGCCATCAACCGGTCTAGCGTCTCGCCGCTAGGACGCTGCCCCTCCAGAATGGGCACCTGGCCTCGGCGGGACAACCCAGTCAAAAAGTATATATCACTGGAGTCGAACTCAATGTCTTGACCCCGGATGGTGAACTTCCCATCCACTGGGTTCCACGCCCTGATCAAAAGCTCCAGCAGGTCTGGCTGGGCTCTCAGTCTCGGAGTAAGGAAGAACTTCAACAAACCGCATGCCCGCATAGCATTGCGGCATCCGGCATCGGCAAAAGCGGCAATATCTTTGTTGTCGTGGTCCCTCTCCTGCCAAGTAAAAGCCATTGTGCCCTGCAAAAGCACCCAAGACCCATTTAGAAACTTGCATGTGGAAGAAAGCATTTAAATTTTAAAAATTAATATGTCTCGGCGCCAGCGCGACTGTTTCTAAAACAGTCGTGCTGGAAATGGCCGCCCCATGTATTTTTCACTGGGTCAGCGCGGAAGGACACGGGTTTTCCGCGCTGACCCAGAACGAGCTACGTGTTGGAAAGCCCGATCAGCGCGGACCCGATAGGGAAATCCGCGCTGACCGAGAGCGCTCCAACGCGCAAAGATTTTGGCCAAATGGCCAAATCTTACGGTCAAAATGCATAAAAATATAACCAAAATGCAAGGCAGGACAAGAGGAACCTACCTGGAACAAACGGTCAGGAAATCAGCGTCCGGATGAAGAAGAATCAGCTCCGTCAACTTTGTAGTAATTTTACGTTCTCCAGAGCTCCAATGGTAAAATGGTAAAAATAGTTTTACAAACCTCCTATTTATAGTAAAATTTCTAAATTTGGTTAAAATTTCTTATAAATGTGGGTTTTTTACTATACTTTTGCCATGAACTCATCTAGATGTGGTGGATTATGCCTTAATGCATATTTTATTATGATTTTTCGACGTATCAAACAGGTTTTATGCGGGTATTTGTCATGTGCAGGTCCTCTAAACCAGCATGGTCGTGGTGGATTCCTATACACTTGGTCCCAAAAAATGTCGTCGTTAAGCTCTTTTTTCCGACACAAAACGAGAAAAGATTGCCGAGCCTCCTCTCAGCTCGTCTAAAGGAATGAGAGGCGGTCATTTTAAAGCTCTTTTTCGACCGTTTAAAATAACAAAGATTGCCGGGTGTTTGTCGTTTCGCGCTCGTTATCGGTTCTAAAACGACGTGGTATCGATCACTTTTCTACTTTTTCAGGTCGATGTCACTATTCACGAAAAGTACTCCTCGGTCGTAATGATCGGGCGGTTCTTTCGAGCATCGTTTTATACTTTTTCGGGCTCGAGGGACACAACTTTACGAAAAAGCACCCCCCTGGAGTTTTCTTTTCAGTTGTCTTTTCAAACTCTCTAAACATGAAAAGACGCCGAGTTCTTCCTTTGTCAGACTCGTTAAAACTTAATGACATCAGGCTCCGTCGAAATGACGCTCTCCAAGCATATGTTATCCCCGTCAAGCTTGTCATCCAAAAATAATCGGGGTACTCGCCAGAAATGGTGGGGGAAATAAAGGAACCATAATCATCGTCATCGGCAGTATGTCACTCTTGAACATGGCACTATTTGCATTCATGTCTGGGTGGGGACATCTCATCTCGCTTCATTTTTGCCTCCATGGGTTTGGGTTATCCTATTTGGCCACTCATCTGCTCATCGTCCTTTCATTACGACCTCTGATCATTTGACCCCCAAATACTTCCAAATCCGTCGTTGTGCCACCGATATGTTCAAGAGAAGTTGACCTCTGCAAGTATAACCCCCCTCTGATATTTCACAAAAAACAAACTTGTCTCTTCCCATCTCGCGTCGATGATGTGGGAAACACTATGGCCCACCTTCGATAAAGATCACCTCCTGTCGACTTCAGCTCATTATCCAGGAGTGACCTAGAGACTCCCCTCAAGTACCTTGGAGCCTGCATGCCTCAATGGCAGGTTCTTCGTGTTCGACGCGAGGTTTTCATCATTGGCCTCCGATTGAATGACTCTACGGGTGTTCGACACTGGCTCATTCATTCACATGCCGTGGATTGTACCTATAGTACCTTGAGGACCATCGTCATCATTGGTGGCCCCTCTCGCGTCTGTTAATAGCTTTCATCATTGGCTGGTAATCAGAAGATGTTCAAGCATGTTCGACCTCGATTCCTATATTCACATGTTTGGACTTGTACTTTGTTCAGTTTTGGATGGAGTGCAAGACCCTGGTTCTAGTTCATTGTGGGCCAGGTTGCGATTTTGTGGATCATCATTACATGACTCATTGATGGATGGCTGCAACCATACCTGAGTCTTTTCAAGGATGGCTGTGACCATACCTCTTATCATTATGGTCTCTTCAGCTGGGTGGCTGCGTCCATACCACAGACCTTCTTCATATGTCTTTTGGATGGTTGCGCCCATGCCTAAACTACATGTAATTGGAATATCAGTTGTATCTGCCTGCAGGTTCTTCCTGGTGGTGTCCCGGTCCAACAGTTTTGTAAAGCATTTCACCCCTCCCACTCCCTCGGGCTTCATGCTTTAGGGGGCATCTGTTACACAGTGTAATGTCACTGTCACCTTGTCAGTCTCCTTACTGTGTCATTAAATCACATCCACCATGCTCATGCTCTCTGAAATGGCTAAAAACCCTCTTTGCCTAAGTTTATTGGATCATCGTGACTGTTCCTAAAATAACCGCGCTGACTGGCGGATGATAGTGTAACTGGTGCACTGCCAGCGCGGAAGCACACGAGTTTTCCGCGCTGGTCAAATTTCACAAACAGCGCATCCTCCACTTGTATCACTTCGCGCTGACCAGACCTCTTCTGTAATTGAGTTGCGATGCCAGCACGCCAGCCTAGTTTTACACCCACGGTGATCCTGTTTAGGTGAGTTTGTTCTAATAGCCATCCTTCCAGATGACTCCAGACTTGGCTGTTAGCTTTGTAAAGGTCGCCATCCTTTCTCTGGCATGTCTGTTCGCCTGGTCACCCACTTTTCTTGGGGGAAAGCTCATCCTTTCACTATTCATGGAGACTCCTTCTCCTATATAAGCCTCCACCATTGCCATGAGGAGCTAGTTTGGAAGATATAGACTTTGACATAGAGGAATTCTTAGTGCATTAGTGTTGCTCTTTGCAGGCATTTGGTGTGTTGTGTGAGGATTGCTATAGAGCTTGAGGAAGGTTATGAGTTTGTTTCCTTGTATGTGAGAGAGAGACCTCTTTGGCTTGGGAGATCTACTTCAAAGGTGAATGCTTGTGAGACATGCTGGCTGGACCCTCTAGAGAAGGACTCAGCGTCAGAACTTTGGTTGTACCTTACTCTATTCCTGATTAATAAAGATAGATGACTACTGTTATGGTTCCATTCCCATTTGTCTTATGAATGATTAATGTGAATTACATCCTTTCTGACTGATGTATAGTTGTTTTTAGCAGAGTTTACGCTTGTGTTTTCTCTCTCTTTGCTTGTGCAGGTGTCCGCCCGTGAGGATAGTGGAGGACTGTGATCGGCTGGAGTGAAGGAGCGAGAGGATATTCTCTTCATCAAACATAGCACTGGAATCCAAGTAGGTGTTCTTCACCCACTTGTTAATTACAACTAGGAACTTACAGAGTAGCATTGATTGATTGTTGATAGACCCCTTTTAGGCTAGTAGGGATTGCCTCTATCCGTAGAGGGGATTTACCTCTCCAACACGGGACCTATGAGAAGTGACATGGCCTACAAACACTTGCATTGCATTCCCTGAACATGAGCTTTATTTGCCCTGAAGACATCTTCTACTGAAAAACCATAAAAATAGCTCTTTTTCCATTGGCGCAGTTCCATAGCGCAACCCTCGCGCCAAGGGGGGAAATCCTCCAAAGAGGGCACACCAATTGGTGCTCTGTGATAGAGTCGCACCCATGCCAACCATAATCAGAGTTGCTTTTTAACAAACAAACGGCGGAAGTTTCTTCCTAACAAATTCCTGGACTGATATCTATCTTGAGTTGGGTGGTTTGGCTATGGATTTCCATAGAGAGGAAGTGGCTTGCCACCTCTCATGGAAGCTTCCTTGATGATAGGGCCAATCCCATGATTATTGGCTTGATCCCAACTCGCCTTCCTCCATCTATAAAATCTTGTCCATTTTCCTTGGCAAGCTAGTTCCGAAGTTCCAGAGATTCAGAATTGTCAAATATCCAAGAGCTTCATGCTGCAAGAGCCTTCTTGATTCCCATAAGGCCAAATCCAAGCAGGGAGATTATTGTCCAAGATCCAAAGAGAGAGGCTTGTCCTTATTCCCGACAGGCTTTGCGAGACATGTGCGGCTGACTACCCACCAAAGGAGAATCCAACGTTAGAACATTGGTTGTACTCCCCTTTGATTAATTATTAATGAACAACTATTGGTTATGGTTCCACTCTTGTTGTTATTTGTGATGATGATGAGTTATATCCTTTTTGAATGATATATAGTTGCATATACTAGATTTTATTCTTGTGTTTGTGTCGTTTCTTGTATGTGCAGGTGTCCATTCACGGAGATCGTGAGGATTGTGATCTGCCGGAGCAAAGGAACGGGAGCACCACCTCTTCTACAAATAATAGCGTTGGAATCCAGGTAGGCCTTCATCACTGGTCTGTTAATTTGCAATTAGGAACTTGCGCTATAGTGTTTGATGATTGTTTCTAGACCCGATCTGGGCTAGTAGGGATTGCCTCTGTCCGTAGAGAGGATTTACCTCCTCAACAATTTGGCGACTCCACTGGGGAGCTTGTCTTGCCTTTTTGGTTGTTTCTTGACTTTTTGCTTGCTTGGCCAACCTTTTGGGCTAGGTTCTTTTGTTGTTTCTTGCTTCTTGGTTTACCTGGGTATCGTTGGCCTGGTTTTGGATTGCTTATTTTTCATTTTGGCACAACAATGCCAATTGGTGCTAGTCGTCAATGTATTACTCGCACCAATCATTAAAAGGCGCTAGTTTCAGCCCGACAGTCGCGCCAATTGGCACTAGTTGTCAATGTACTACTCGCGCCAATCCTAAAAAGGCACAAGTTTCAGCCTGACAGTCGCACCAGGCTTGGGGACTGATAGGGTTTGCTTGATTTTAAGCCTTCTGAGCTTGGTCTTTGTTTTGGATGCATTTTCTCGACTGCTTGAATGTATTGGAGTCTTTTTGACTGGTTTTAACCTTCATCCTTTCGTTGTTTGTTGTATTCTATCGATTCCAAGTTTTAGCCCTAGGGCATCTAGTGGCTTTGTGTGTCGAGCCTTCCTTAGGAGTTTTTGGTTTTTTATTGGTTCAGTCAACTTTTTGATTGCTCCCCGGCATTCGTTTAGTAGTTTTTGATCATTTCATTGCGTTGTTTGAGTGACCAATCTTTTTTTCACTCGAACTTTGCTTTGTTTCGCTTTGGGCCTAGATTACACAGCTCATTTGTGTCTTTTGGACTTTTCTCAGTTTTGAAGGACTGCTTTGTCAATTTAGGGATTTTATTGTGCTTGCATTGAGTGAAATTTGCTTGTTTTTGCTATTTTACTATCATTTCTCAAAGTTTGTTTAGTGCATCTTTCCCTTAACATTTAAGAAAAAAAAATCTCTTTTGTTTTTCATTAGTTAATGTGAATTAGAACTTTTCGTTGTTATTAGTGATTAGTGCCTTTGAAGAAAAGCTTTTTGATTTCCATTCGATGCATTAGAGACATCGTTGGTTGTTTTCTAATCATTTTTTTGTGTGAAAGCTCTCAACTCTCTTATAGTTAGCATTCATCAAATAAAATGATATATTGTGGCATATAGCTTGCATTTAGGAGATTTTGAGACATTACATACGGTAAGGCTTGAAAACTGAAACATAATCCAAGATCAGCTTTAAAATGAACTGAATGAATCTAAAAATGCATTGGAACATAACGCACACTGTTTAGAGGTCTAGGCTAGAGACATGCTCCAGCATCGTTAAACCTACTCACTTTGTTTCCACTCAAGGTTGGGTGATTCCTCCTTCTGTGACTCAATAGTGGTCTAGTACGAAATTGTGCTCCCACGTACCGTCGAGTATATGGGGAGACCCCACTAGGTTATCATCCTTTATCCATAGGAAGTCGTGTCTTCCGCCTTACAGCCCGTAACACACCGAACACAACATTCGAGAAGATTGACTGCCGTACGAAACGTCCTTAGCTTTCATATGATTGCCAAGGTGTATATGCAGTTTTACGAATTGTCTGGTAAACCTTTTGCCTAGTTCTCCAGAGTAGTCACTTTTGTTCCTTTTCGGACTCCCTAATAGAAAAGGCTCATCTGATCACTTGTCACTTCAGGCTCATTAAACATTCGAAGGCGACTAGAGTCATGTTTTGGTCATTTTCTCGACTCTCTAAAGATGAAAAGGTCAAGTTATGTCCTTGTGTCTAAAAATTAAATTACCCGCGATCACACGTCCTATTATATTCTGTTTGCTAGCCGTTTAATTGTGTGTCTTGACTCATTTTTTAGGCCCATGTGCGATTTTCAGTTTTTTGATGGCAACTTTTCCAGAGTTCACCAACCCAGGAATCCCCTCTGATGGGAATCCTGGTCATTTTCCTCCTTTTGGGAATGTTGGTGCTCCTTACATGGCAACGTTATCCCTTCCTGGGTTAACTGTTGGGTTGCCTATTTGGTTGTTCTCAACCTCTGTGGTCCCTAATGTCTCAACTTCGGGTCAATCATTTCCTCCACCTGAACAACCTCATGTTTATTCCAAGGTGGACCTTGCCCCTTCTTCGCCTGTTTCTACGTCCTCATCTTCTACTTCGCCTGGTGAAAGTCTGGATTCACGTAACTAGGTGGCTAAAAAGAAGAAGAAGAAGTCTCATAAGCGAGAGGCTAAAAGTACAACTACTGCTCCGAGTACAGCTCAAGTCGGAACTCCTTCGGCTCCTTCGCGGAAGGTTAAGTTTCCTTGTAAATTGTGCAAGGGAGACCATCTTCTTCGTGATTGTCCTGGCATTCCTAGGATCTTAGAAGTATGGTCTCATGATCTGGCTCATCCCTCATCGTCCTCTGAAGCTCATGGCGATGCTACCCTATCAACTGGCAATGGTAAGAAGAATGGGAAGATTCGATTCCCCTGTAGGTTATGTGAAGGCAACCATCTCCTTCACCTTTGTCCGCTCATGGATAAAGCTTCCGCTGTTTTGGAAAGTATTATAGATTCTTCACCCCAACTCCCCGTTGGTTATCAGAGGCTCTCTTTAGTTCCTCTCCCTGTCGACAAAGAGATTGATTTAGATCCTTCTCTTGTCCATCTTCCTCTTTCCGAACCTCGCCGTGCTAAGCCTATTCGGGACCAACCATTGGTCAGAGAGAGTGTCAACTTGGGTTCACCACCTGTTGATCACTCTGTTTTAGAAGAGCGTCATGCTCATGTTATTCTCGTCTCGTCAGATTCTCTTGAGTCTGAAAATGACTCTCCTATCCTAGTTGATTCCGAGAGTCCTTCTTCGGAGCAGGGGAGCAATCATACGATTCCCCCACCAAGTAGTTCAGTCATTTCCTTCAACTGGAGTCACCTGACTACTTTCCACCTTCCATCCCATGTGCCTTTCCAGATTACGGTACATGCCTATGATAAGGCAGTACCTGGCACTGTCTTGGATGAAGGTGCATCTGTCAGTCTTATGCCTTCCACTACTTGGAAAGCTTTGGGCTCCCCACAGCTTGTGCCAGTCACACATAATCTGTTAGCGTTTGACGGAGGGGCTAGTCAACCATTAGGGATCCTTCTGAAGTTCCCTATTACTTTGGGAGGCAAAACCGTCTATATAGACATACTGGTTACCCAAGGTGCTTTAGATTTCAGTCTTCTCCCTGGTCGTGGCTATGTTTATGCCATGGGGGCCCTTGTCTCTTCACTTTTCCGCATGGTTTGCTTTCCACACGATGGAAGAATCGTGACTATAGATCAATTATCATTCTTTAGTCCCCCAGTGCCTCCTGTGCAGTTCTCATCCCCTCCTAGTTTTTATCCACCGGTTGTATCTGCCCCACTGCAAGTCAACTACGTGGCTACTTATCTCATGCCTGTATCCAGTGATGTTGCTGTCATGCATAGTGTCCTGGTGGCATTGGGTCTTGACTTCCAAGATGTTATGCTTCCACCGAGAGTGGCACTCTTGGCAGCAATGACTTCCTATTCATTATGATGATGTTCATTTGGAGCACAGTTCCTTTCCTATGTCAAGCTCCTTAAAAAATGAATCTGGGTCTGGTCGGAGCATAGTTCGCTTTCCTATGTCAAGCTCCTTAAAAAATGAAACTGGGTCTAGTCGAGCATAGTTCCTGATCTTATGTCAAGCTTGTTAAAAAATGAAACAAGTGTTAAGAGGATAGTTCTTTTACTGTGTCAACCTCATTAAAAAATGAAACAACTCCCTTTCCAAATTGAGTCTTTTGATTAAGATCATGTAAAATCCAAGTCGGTTCTTTCCAAGATATCGAAATTGAACCTTCATTCCATCCACTTTGTTGAATGCAATGAAGCTTGGGGGATGTACCTCGTTTTGCGTCATGATGTTGGGGGCATGCGAACTTATAACAAGCATAGTTTTTCATTTCAAGCTTGTGTAAACATGAAACCGAATCCAAGCAGAGTTCTCCATGGTTCAAACTTGTGTAAAAATGAACCCATACCCGATGTACATCTCGTGATTACTGTCTTTATCCGCTAAATTTTGTTAGATGAACCTTGTTTGTTTTCATCCCATCGCCACCATCACTTTGGCTGATCATATGCTTTCACTTGCTTGTTTTCCTTTCTTGAGGGACCGCAGTTAAGAGTGGTTTTGTTAGCCAACCTCTTGACCATTACATGTTTTGAGCAGTTCCACCATTGCCGGAACCAGTTGCTACCCTTTATACCACTCGTTCCTCTAGGACGAGTCACCTTTAAGCTCTTTTCTAACTCATAAAATGTGAAAAGATTGCCGAGTATTTTTTCCCTTTTTTACTCATTAAAGAGAATAAAAATGGAGGTCTGCTTTCAGCTCTTTTCCGACCGTCTAAAAATGAAAAGATTTCCGAGTTATTCCTCTTGACTCGTTAAACGTAAATAAGAGGCGGTGGTCTTTAAACTCTTTTCCGACCGTGTAAAGACAAAAATATCATCGGGCCTTTGTCGTTCAGGCTCGTTAACGGTCACGAAACGATGTGATTTCGATCACTTTTTTACTTTTTCAGGTTGAATTCACTAATCATGAAAAGTACTCCTCGATCGTAATGGTTGGGCAGTTCTTTCGAGCATTTTTTAATACTTTTTTGGGCTCGAGAGACACAACTTTACAAAAAAGGACACCCTTGGATTTTATTTTTCTGTTGTCTTTTCAAAATCTCTAAACATGAAAAGATGCAGAGTTCTTCCTTTTTCAGACTCGTTAAAACTTGATGACATTGGATTCCGTCGAAATGACATTTTACAAGCATATGTTATCCCCTTCAAGCTTGTTAATAAAAAATAACTGGGGTACTCGCCAGAAATGGTGGGGAAAATAGAACCAGAATCATTGTCGTGTCGGCAGTACGTCGCTCTTGAACATGGCACTTGTCTGCATTCATGTTTGGGTGGGGACATCTCATCTCATTTTTCACTTGCCTCCGTGGGTTTGGGTGATCCTATTTGACCTCTCATCTGCTCTTTGCCTTGTCTCCATGACCTCTGATCGATTGATGTCAAATACTGCCAAATCCACTGTCGTGCTGCCGATATGTTCACGAGAAGTTGACCTCTGTGAAATATCAACCTCCCTTTGATAACTCATATAATCCTAATTCACAAAAACATTATCCTCCTCTGTCTCGCGTCGATGATGTGGGAAACACTATGGCCCACCTTCGATCAAGGTCACTTCCTTTCGACTTCAGCTCATTATCCAGGAAGTTGGTCTAGAGACTCCCTTCTGGTGCCTTGGCGCCTGCATGCCTCAATGGCAGGTTCTTCACATTCGACGTGAGGTTTTCATCATTGGCCTCTGATCGAATGATTCTACGGGTGCTCGACGCTGGCTCACTAATTCGCACGCCGTAGATTGTACCTATAGTACCTTGAGGGCCATTGTCATTATTGGTGGTACCTCTCGCGTCTGTTAGCAATTTTCATCATTGGCTGGTAATCAGACGATGTTCCTGCATGTTCGACTTTGACTCCTATATTCGCATGCTTGAACTTGTACTTTGTTCGGATCGAGATGGAGTGCAAGACCCTGGATTTTGTCTGTTGGGATCCAGGTTACAATTTTGTGGATTATTATGATTATTACATGACTCATTCACTGGATGGCTGCGACCATGCGTGAGTCTATTTATCGATCCTCACTGGATGGTTGTGCCCATACCACATATATCATGTATTTGAGATATCGGTTGTACTTCTCCGCGCAGGTTTTTCGGCGGCAGTGTTTTCGGTTGGACATGTTCTTGTAAAGCATTTCACCCCCCTCTCTCTCTCGGGCCTCATGCTTTAGGGGGCATCTGTTACACGGCAATTTGTCACCATCCCTGCTACCCCTCTCCCACATCTTGGAGGAATTATTCCGGGACCTATGAGAAGTGACATGGCCTACAAACACTTGCATTGCATTCCCCTGAACATGAGCTTTATTTTCCCTGAAGACATCTCCTGCTGAAAAACCATAAAACTAGCTCTTTTTCCATTGGTGTGGTTCCATAGTGTAGCCCTCGCGCTAAGGGGGGAAATCCTCCAAAGAGGGCGCACCAATTGGCGCTCTATCATAGAGTCGCACCCACGCCAACCATAATCAGAGTTGTTTTTTAACAAACAAATGGCAGAAGTTTCGTCCTAACAAATTCCTGAACTGCTATTTATCTTGAGTTGGGTGGTTTGGCTACGGATTTCCATAGAGAGGAAGTTGTTTGCCACCTCTCATGGAATCTTCCTTAATGATAGGGCCAATCCCATGATTATTGGCTTGATCCCAACTCCCCTTCCTCGATCTATAAAAGCTTGTCCATTTTCCTTGGAAAGCTAGTTCCAAAGTTCCAGAGATTCAGAATTGTCAAATTTCCAAGAGCTTCATGCTGCAAGAGCCTTCTTGATTCCCATAAGGCCAAATCCAAGCAAGGAGATTATTCTCCAAGATCCAAAGAGAGAGGCTTGTCCTTATTCCCGACAGGCTTTGTGAGACATGTGTTGCTGACTACCCACCAAAGGAGAATCCAACGTCAGAATATTGGTTGTACTCCCCTTTGATTAATTATTAATGAACAACTATTGGTTATGGTTCCGCTCTTGTTGTTATTTGTGATGATGATGAGTTATATCCTTTCTGACTGATATATAGTTGCATATAATGGATTTTATGGTTGTGTTTGTGTCGTTTCTTGTATGTGAAGGTGTCCATTCACAGAGATCATGAGGATTGTGATCTGACAAAGAAAAGGAACGGGAGCACCACCTCTTCTACAAACAATAACATTGGAATCTAGGTAGGCCTTCATCATTGGTCTGTTAATTTGCAATTAGGAACTTGCACTATAGCATTTGATGATTGTTGCTACACCCAGTCTAGACTAGTAGGGATCGCCTCTATCCGTAGAGGGGATTTACCTCCTCAACAGTAAGAGTGCAAAAGAAATTGAAACACTTCTTCAAAAGTTAGAAACTAAAGGAAGTCGAAGAAAAGGAAATACACAAAGTCAACCAAATTCACGAAATTGGTATGAACTTGATTTTCCTTCATTTGAAGATGATTCATCAAGTCCATCTACTTCAACAACACCATCTGGATCTTCTAGCATTTCATCCGCATCTCCAAGAAGCAACAGTTCTTCTGACAGTGATTCTCCATCGCTAGAACGAACATCAATTTATATTAATCCAATTTACAATGATGGAGACTTTTAAGAATCTCAAACAACTGAGCATCAACTACTAAAATGGGCAGTTCAACTTTTGAAAGATGTAAATCCTGATGAGAAGAATAAAACAGGCACCAAAAGGTCACATAGAAGTGAAGGAAATTTTGCCTTGATAGCAAATGATTTTATTGAACCTTCCACATACAAAGAAGCAGTAAAACATAAAGAATGGCAACAGGCTATGGTTGAGGAATATCAAGCAGTAATTGATAACAACACTTGGAAACTTGTTGATTGTCTACAAAATGTTAAACCCACAGGATGAAAATGGGTTTACAGAATTAAGTATAATCAAAAGGGAGAACTTGAAAAGTATAAAGCACGACTTGTCACAAAAGTATTTGCACGGAAGGAAGGCATTAATTATGAGGAAACTTTTGCTCCTACACCTAAATGGAACACCATCCGATTAACACTTGCATTGGCCACTCTGGAAGGATGGAAAGTTAATCAAATGGATGTGAAAAGTGCTTTTCTCAATGGGGATTTACAGGAAGAAGTGTATTTGACACAACCACCAGGTTTTGAAATTGAAGGGTAAGAACATAAAGTCTGCAAATTGATCAAGGCTTTATATGGACTAAAACAATCCCCCCGAGCTTGGTATGCAAAGATGGATGAATACCTTAAGAAAGTTGGTTTTCAATGAAGTGAATCTGATGATATTTTTTATGTGCGACAACAGGGAAAGAATCTGGTAATTATTGTTATGTATGTAGATGATTTTATCATTACTGGCAATCATGATGATCATATTGCACAGGTGAAAAAGGAGTTAGATGCAGGTTTTAAGATGACATATTTGGGATTACTTCACTACTATCTTGGAGCTGAAGTCTTCCAACGTCCACAACATATTTTCATTTCTCAGTGTAAGTATGTAGTAGAGGTTCTTCAACGATTTGGCATGCAGGATTGCAAGCCTGTTCTCAACCCCATGGAGCAAAACTTTAAACTTTCAAAATTTTAAGGTGGGGAAATGTGGGCAGTACAGTTTACTGATAGTTGATTGGCAGCTTGATTTATTTGACAAATACTCACCCCGATCTATCTTATGCAATAAATATTCTTTCATGTTTTATGCAGGAACCACAAGACAACCACTAGAATGCAGCCAAAAGAGTTCTTCGATATGTCGAAGGAACAAAATATTTTGGTCTTCTTTACACAAAGATTAAAAACTTTGTACTTGGTGGATATTCCGATGCCGACTTTGCTGGAAGTATTGATGATCAAGCATCAACATTAGGTTATTTAATGAACATGGGGTTAGCAGTAGTATCTTGGAGTTGTAAGAAACAAGCTACAGTGACCACTTCTTCAACAGAAGCAGAGGACATTTAAACATGGGAAGCAGCATGTGAAATTGTGTGGTTGCACAAAATTTTGCAGGACTTGGGCATTTCTCAGGTAGAAGCTACATCATTATTCATTGACAGGCATTCAACCATCAAACTTGCCAAGAACCCAATTTTTCATTCAAAGACAAAGCATGTGGACACCAAGTATCATCATATCAGATCTCTCATTGCTAAAGATGTCCTCAAGCCAGTTTATTGTCCTTCATAAGATCAGATCTCCGACATTTTCACGAAACCGCTTGGCAGAATAAAATTTAAGTTCAGGTATGAACTTGGTATATGTTGTAATGTATCTTTGGATCATAGGGGGGAATGTTAGATCCAAAAATAAAATATTATCATAGGTTATAAAGTTGGAATAAACTAATTATTAATTTAAGATATTAAATTAATAATTATTATTCTAGAATATTTAATTATTTAATGGAGACATTTAGAATTAGTATATTGTTGTAACAAGATATGACTCTCCAAATGTGTCGTATCTTAGGCTCTATTTAGGAGATTTGTTAGCTAGTTGTTTTGAATAACATTTATTGTAAATGGACACTATTTAATAACTAATCCATAATTAGAGGTAGTTAGGACATTGAGCTTATAAATAGCTCATTGCAAGAGTGTTTGGTTGTTCGGGTTAACTCTTGCAAAATCAAATATGTAAATGTTTTTTTCTAATTAATAAAATTATGTGTTTGAGGAAACTTCTGCCATTACCTCCATGGGGATTTGGAGGAAGAGATATATATGCAACAACTACAAGGATATGAGGTAAAAGGAAGGATAAACTAGAGTGAAGGTTGAAGAAGAGCCTGTATGACTTAAAATAGGATCCAAGGCAGTGGTATCTAAAATTTGATAGGTTTATGTCTGAACAAGGTTATACTAGGTGTCATTCTGATCATTGTGTTTATATCAAAAGGAAAAATGATGACAACTATATTATATTGTTATTGTATGTAGATGACATTCTTGTTGCAGGTTCTAACATGCAAGAAAAAAATGTGCTCAAAAGGAAATTGGCAAACTCATTTGCAATGAAGGATTTGGGTGCTGCAAAACAAATCCTTGGTATCAAAATAACTAGAGATAGGGAGAATCGCAAATTAACATTGTCTCAAAGTGAGTACATAGAAAAGGTGTTGAAAAGGTTTAATATGCAGAATGAAAAACCAGTCAGTATACCTTTGGCTAGCCATTTCAAATTAAGTAAGGAGGCATGTCCCAAGACTCAGGAAGAAATGGCTCATATGTCTAAAGTTCCATATGCATCAGCATTTGGAAGTTTAATGTATGCAATGGTCTGCACAAGGTCTGATATTGCACATGCAGTGGGGGTTGTAAGCAGGTACATGAAAAATATAGGAAAAGAACATTGGATGGTGGTGAAGTGGATTCTCAGGTATTTGAGAGGTACCACAAATCAAGCATTATGCTTTGGTGGTTCAAACATTGCTCTATAGGGATATGTTTATGCAGATATGGTGGGTGATAGAGATAACAGGAGGAGTACAACAGGGTATGTGTTTACTGTAGGTGGAACAACTGTCAGTTCGGTTTCAAAAATATAAAGTGTTGTTGCTCTTTCAACAACAAAAGTAGAGTATGTTGCTGCTACAGAGGCTAGTAAAGAAATGATTTGGTTACAAAGGTTTCTGGATGAATTGGGTAAGAAGCAAGAGTTGGGCAGGTTATATAGTGACAACCAGAGAGCCATACATCTTGCAAAGAACTTTGAATTTCATTACAATACTAAGCATATACAGCTCAAGTACCATTTCATACAGTCAGCATTGGAAGATGGACAGTTGAAGCTGGAAAAGATACACACTAGCAAGAATCCTGTAGATATGTTAACAAAAGTCGTAACTAGGGAGAAACTAAGAATCTGCTCAGTTTCAATTGGTCTTGAAGTATTATGAAGAAGATGAGAAACAACCAGGTCCAAAGAGGAGTGATTGTCTAGCAAATGAAGCAGTGGTGGAGTTGTTATAATCAGCCTCCAAATGGGAGATTGTTGTGTGTGGAGCCTGATTATCTTCTGTATTCAAAGGTTTCAGCTGGATGTATACCCCAGGAAGATTGTACAACCCTCCATGGTGGGGAGACGTGTCCCCCCTGCGGGGGTTCGAGGGCCAGCGGTCCCCCAGCGAGGGTTCGGGGGCAATACCCATGAAACTAAAAACAGATGTAAAATTGCCTTATAAAAGTCTAGTAATTTCTAGTCAATCTGGGCCATTCATTAGGCGGATGATTTGATGGTAGAAGTTATGTTTAATTTAGGGTTTTTCACCCTAGAAGGAAACCCCTCACTATATATGAGGGAATTGTATTGCATCTATGGAGATCTATATTCTGAGTGAAGAAGAGAGAGGAGATTGAGAGCGAAGAGGGAGTTACAGCGGATCTGCTGTAGGTTGTATCTCTTCAGTTTGTTGGATAATATAAAAGGAAGGTTATTTCTCCGTGGAAATAGCCCAAATTGGGTGAACCACGTATATCTGTGTTTCTTTTGTTTTATGAATTTTATGTGTTTATATTTCTGCAATATTTTATGTGTTCCATTGCTCTGTAATATATAATTTTCTAACAAAAGTCTGATGGGTCCAGTATCAAAATTTTATGAAACAATTCCTTCATGTGTATTGTTGTGTACCAGGAGCATCTAGCCTGAAAATTTATGAAACATGGTCCCTGAAGGAAGAGAGAAGGTTATAGCCTTGCGTAGGTCGGCACCTACGTACTAGTAATCACATTGGTTAGTACAATAGCTAGGGGCTTACAACTCTCTTCCTGTAGAAGCTGGAAAATGAGATAAGTTTGTAGCCTTCTACAGGTGGTGCCTGTGTACTAGTATGAGTTTGCACCAGTACAAGATTGTAAACATATTTTCTAATTATTAAAAGAAGACAGAGACGACAACATCAGGTGGCTTTCACCCACATTGGGTTTCCACCTTAAATCTTGGTGTTCATGTGTGTTTCTTATGTGTGATGGCTTATTTTATGTTTACTACTCTATTTAATAAGTTATTGATGTGCTGGTTAAAGATCAACACATGATAAATTGTGTAAAGCACAAGTTTTCTAGGTGTACGTTGGTTTCTCTATCATAGTTGCGTGTACACACTAGTTCACTTCACAAAAGTAGCGTATATAAATCGAGAAAAGAATTTTTTTTGATCAGATAATACTGATTCACCCCCCTCTTAGTATTATTTCCAACAATAAAAACAATCATCCACATAGACCAATCCAGATTATCACGATACATATATCATCAAGATCTTAAGTACAATGACCATAACCATCATGCATATGATCGCAATTCATATAACAAAACATTATTATCCTTCATGACTCACTGGCGCATGTACATATGATCACACTGATTAACTAACATCTATCATACATGTAACCTCAATAACCATAGACTGATAGACATGTACATAACCCTAATTCTTATAACAACCATTAACCAACATACCTACATACCCACCATACAAACTTGTAAGACGATTTGCTCTTACCTCAAGGTCGGGTGCTACAACCTCCGATGATATGCATCTCCTCTATCTCAGCCAACAAATTAGCATCATAACAACCAACAATATCATGATGACACCAAATACATACAATGACCTCACAATGCATGCATAACAACATATAAACACTGACATGCATGCCAAGTACATATACAACCAACATGCATTCATGACAAATGCATCCTAGCAAAACATCATAAACTTCTACATGTCAACACAACTATAACAATGAATACCAGCATGCATACATAACAAGCACATATACATCCTTCATGCATGCATGAAAAATCCATTCCACCCACCCAATCCAAGGGTTGAACCATGCCCTGATACCACTCTGTAACACTCTCCTCCCACATTTACCCAAGCTAACCGGTCCATCAGGGTAAACATGTGATGAAGTGTTACGCAACCAGCTCAAAGAAAAGAAGAAAAGGTAGATCAACGACTTAAAAATTGTCCTCTTCGAGGGGGAAACCTCCTTTACATTACATAAATAAACAATTCTAGGATGATACAAATGACAAGGCCTCCTTTGTACATATACGAGTCTAAGTGGTCACAATATAATCAAAGCCTACATAACAATAATAATGTAAGGGAACAACAATAATAATAGTGGGTTTCCATGGGACACAACAATAACAATATGGGGCTACATGGGAACAACAATAACAATAAGGGGGCTAAACTAGTAATATAAGGACCTAACATGTCCCTCTCCTTCAAAAAGTTGTTGTCCTCAACACTTGAGTAGCTCTAAGTGCTTCTGTATAAAAATTTCACACTCCCATGTGGAATATTCAGTGAGTAAGTTCTTCCATTTAATGAGATACTCTGAAATTGATCCATTTCGTAGTTGTCGGGTTCGTTTTTCGTGACTACTTCAAGATCAAATATGATTTTTCCTTTTTCATCAAGTTCTGGAAACATTTTTTGAACTAGAAGCTTGTCACCAATAACCTTCTTTAAGCATGAAACAAGGAAAACTGGGTGTGCTCGGGATGATGCAGGTAGCTCCAATTTGTATGCCATAGTACCAATGTTTTGCAACACCTTGTAAGGACTGTAGTACTTGGGTGATAATTTATTATGCTTCTTATCTTGCTTGAGGGAAATTTGTTTGTATGGTTGTAGCCGTAAAAATTCCCATTCACCTACAACAAAAATTCTTTCACTACGATGTTTATATGCCTGTTTTTACATTTGATTCTGCGCCAAAGTGAGGCTATCCTTTAAGAGTTGGAGAACTTTTTGTTGATGCTCAATGTGATCTTCCATTGCTTAAACCTTAGAATTTTCTCTTAAAGATGATGTGATGGATGGTGGATGATATCCATAAAGTGCCATAAATGGGATCATTTTTGTTGTAGTATGGAAATGTTAAACCATCATTCAACTAGAGGTAACCATTTGACCCATTGTGTTTGTTTATCAAATACAAAGAAGCGAAGATATCCTTCCAAATGTTTGTTCACTATATCAGTTTTCCCATTATATTGAGGATGATAAGATCACTTATGAGCTAATTGAGTACCTAGGAAAGCAAATAGTTCAGTCAAAAAATTACCAGTGAAAATGGGATATTTGTCACTTACAATAATCTTTGGATTTCCATGTAGCTTTCTAATTGTTTCCATAAATCCATTAGAAACTATACTCCTTTAAATGCATGAGATAATGCACAAAAGGGTGCAAACTTGGTAAGTCTATCAACTACCAACATGATGACACTCTTTCCTTTGAACTTGGTTAAACCTATGATAATATCCATTGAAACCTCCTCCCAACATTGACTTGGAATGGATGAAGGTTGTAACAGACCCGAGATCTGAATTGTCTCAACTTTATTTTGTTGGCAAAGCAAACATTCTGCCAAAAAATTTTGAATATCACATTTAAGGCCATCCAAAAAAAATTATTTCTTGACCCTATGGTAAGTTTTTAAAAACCTTGAGTTCTCTCCTAAGGGAGAGGTGTGCAATTCCAAAAGAATCTTTTGTTTGAGTTGGGAATTCTTATAAAGATATAAGCAATCTTTGTACCATAATGAATAGTTTTTCCAATTGAATGTATCAGATTTACTAGGATCTTGCTGCAACTTTTGAATGATTGTCCACACTTCTTAGTCATTCTTTCATTCATCCCTTGCTTCAGTTATCTGATCTGGTTGGATAATAGAAATGGCACAAATTAGTGCTTCCACATCCTCATCCTTTCTCGAGAATGCATCTGCAACAACATTTTTCTTCCCTTTTTTGTAGACGATTTCAAAGTCAAAACATAACATTTTTGTGACCCATTTTTGCTACTCTTCTAAAGATAATATTTGTTCCAAAAATTATTTAAGACTATCATGATCTATTTTTACTTCGAAGTGTATTCCCATTAGGTAAGTTCCATTTCTTTAGAGCATGCAGTATTGCCAACATGTCTTTCTCATAAACAGGTTTGTGTAAATACTTTCGTTTGATTAGATGACTTTCAAAAGCAATGGGTCTTCCTTCTCGCATTAAAACTTCACCAATTCCATTTCCTGAGAGATCACATTCCACAATAAAAAAAATTGTGAAGTCTAGCGTAGCTAAAACCAATGGTTAGCACATTGCCTCTTAAAGATATTCAAAGGCCTTAGTTGCTTCTAGAGTCCAAGATAATGCATCTTTCTTCAATAATGTTGTGATGCAGGAGCATTCAACTCAACAATATCATTGTGTTTTAGTAGACATAGGGGTCTTGTGTTTCCAAGGAAGTTGGTTTCCTATGTTTTGAATTAATGTAATTATTAAGGTTTTTGGTGATTTTATTGAGAGAAGCTAGAATAGGAATTTAATTAAGTATAGTTAGGCATATTTGTAAATGTTCTCGAATGTAGGAGAACATGAGAGAATCAGGATAGTTGAGAGATTTCAGAATTAATTGTAAAACTTAGATTATGATTTAGTTCATGATTTTGTGGATTAGAGAGGATCCTTAGAGATAAGGAAGAGATTTTAGGATTTTGTTGCAAAGGTTATGGATCTAAGCCAGGAATTGGTTGTAGAATCATTTTGTATAAATGTAATCCTAAAAGGCATAGTCAGGGGTTAGCTGGTTAGTTAGGTTGAGAGATAGATAGGTTTGATTTTAAGCCTACAACAGGTAGGAAAATAGAGGCCACTGATTAGAAAATCAAGCCAGAGAGACAGTGAGTCTCATTATGTAATCATTTGTTTATATATATATATATATATATATATATACATACATACAGAGATTCAATTCCTAAATTGTGTAAGTGTGTGGTTTGAGTAATTGAATGATAAATTGTGTGAATTAGAGGTTCTACATAATATATGTATGCAGGTGGAGTTCAGGAAGAACACAAAGAAGAAGTGAGGATGAAGGATCATGTCATATCATTGAATCTGATTGAAGGATCAATGTGAAGTTCAAGAGTGACAATGTCTAAGAGTATGCAGAGTTAAATCAAGAGGGATTTGTGTTGCAGAACAATCAAAGACCAAAAACCCTAAAGGAACCCGAAACCATAGAGAACTTTGAGAAACCACGTAAAGGCAAAGAAAGTAAAGGCACAAAGGAAGGAAGTAAATATGCACAAGAGCCGTCAGATCATTTAGATCGATGGATATTAATGGTGAAAGAAGAATGGTGGAGGAATAGATCTGGATTGTCAGATCAACAGATTTGTTAGATCGATGGTGATCAACAATTGCAGGGTAGGGGAGTACGAATTTTCTTGATCATGGCTGAAGTTCCGCACTCGCTCCTAGCCGCCGATCTCATATTCAACTTCTTG
Source organism: Pinus taeda (assembly GCA_000404065.3). NCBI lineage: Eukaryota > Viridiplantae > Streptophyta > Pinopsida > Pinales > Pinaceae > Pinus > Pinus taeda. The sequence goes on along the minus strand of APFE031464986.1, from coordinate 75,452 downwards.
GATCATAGTTGATTGTGGGGGTGAAGGCCGTTTTAAACTGTGTGCTAGTTGAAGTCCCACAAACCGTAGATTTGATGGCCTCTTATATCTAACGGTCGTCGTGCACCAATCAGCTCATGCAATAGTCAAGGAAGAAGGCAATTTTATCAGCGAAGCTGTTTATTGGATGGAGAAAAAGTGGTAAGTGGTAATTCAGGTTGGTAACCCAATTCCATTTATCGACTGACACATTCCAGCGGATGAATGGGTTTAAGTGGCGATACGACACGACAACCGTTGATCTGATGGAGTTAAATCAATGGTGGAGGCTGAATGTGATAAAGGTGAGCGTCAAAAAATGTGCAAGGTTGTGGAATGGCAGAACAGTGAGGTTTAAAGTAGTTTATGTAATATTTCTATTATACTATAGTTATAATAGAAATAACGGAGCCCAAGGTATTATGGTTTAAGTTGGGTTTTACCAAAGTCTAACCATGGTATGGTTAAGATGAGCGGATATTAAGAATTAACCAAAGGTTAAGAAGGGTTGAATAAAGTTCCGCTCAAAAGGATTAATTAAGGTTAAGACTATGGATATTCAATTAAAACATTTCCAAATGAGATTTAATTAAAGGGCCTTAAACCTTAATTTATGAAGGTTTGACTAGGCAGGGTAATTGAAATTCTTGGGATAAATGAGATTATGCATTTTATGTGTTTACTGTGGGTAAATTCAGCTTAGGCTAGCATCATGTTGTTAAAGGTGCTGATATTATCCCATAATTCTTAAAAATCTTGCGATAATACCCTATCACCTTGAGAAACCCTTGCAGATGCTTTATGGTTGTGGGGATTTTCCATTCCTCAATGGATTTATTTTTTTCAGGGTCTACCTCTACACCCTCATGAGATACAATATGACACATTTATTCCACCTCTTGTACTCTAAATAAACATTTGGAGGTTTTGCATATAATTGTTTCTCCTCCAATAGTTTGAGCACCCTGTCAACGTGTTGAACATGATCCTTCCAAGACTTGTTATAGATTTGTATATCATCAAAAAATACTAACACAAATTTTCTAAGGTTTGAAAATATAATTCATCAAACCTTGAAATGTGGAATGTGCATTAGTAAGGCCAAAAGGCATGCCCAAAAATTCATAATGACCCTCATGAATTCTGAATGTTGTTTTCAGAATGTCTTCAATCTTCATTCTAATTGATGATATCTCGAATGAAGATCCAGAACTGTGAATTAAATTGCTCCATGTAATTTATCCAATAATTAATCAATGAAAGGAATGTGAAATTTATCTTTAATGGTGAGTTTGTTGACCTCTCTATAATCCAGACACATATGCCATGATCCATCCTTCTTATGCACCAATACTACTAGAGCAGATAAAGAACTTTGACTAGGTTGAATTACATCGACCTCTAGCATTTCTGCAACCATACATTCAATTTCACTCTTTTGGGCATAAGGATATTTGTAAGGTCTAGTGTTTGGAGGAACACTTCCTGGGATCAAATGAATAGCATGATCATGATCACGAATAGGTGGAAGGCCTTTGGGAGTCTCAAACACCTTGGAATGATTGTCTAATTCTTTTTTGAGATATGGAGAAATATATGATTTCAATGTTTGAACCTCTAGTGAGCATAATTGTAAAAATAAACCTCGGTTTTCTTTCTTCATAATCTTTGTCATTCCATTAGAGTTGATTATATTTCTTGGTTTCCCTGCAATACACCTTAATTCAACTTCCTTTCCTTCCCAAAAAAAATTCAAGAAAAGTTCTTGAAAATTAAAAGTTATTGTCCCGAAAGATTGTAACCATTGGCCTCCTAATACAACATGAGGACCACCCATTGGAATGGAAATTATTGAACTATTCAATACATATTCCCCCATTGTTAGTTGATATTATGGCACTTTCCAGAGTAATTTATAGTTTTTCCATTTTCAACCATTACTTGACACTCTAGTGTTGTATATAGGAAGCATCAATTCCTTGGATATCTTACAATGAATAAAATTATGGGTACTACCTGAATCAATCAACACTATTACATTTTTCTTCTTGATATATCCTTTTATCTAGAGACTTTGAAGAGTGATAATTCCTGCCAATGCATTACATGATATGTTCGGATTCATTTATTCTTTCTCTAAGGTTGTTTCCTCGTGTATATCCTCTTCTTTTGATGTTTCTTGTTCATTTTCTTCCTCCTCTTCACAATCTATGTAAAATAATTTATTCTTGGCGCACTTATGACCTTTAGTGTATTTTATATCACAATTATAACAAAGCCCTTTTTCTCTTTTTTCCTTAGATTGTTGTGGTGTCAACCTTGTAGGTTGTGGAAGGCTAGGAGCAGAAATGCTTCCATCTTTATAGATTTGAGTGGTAGACTTCCTTGTTACCATAATTTTTCTTTCAACTTTTTTTTCCACCTTGAATTCTTTCTCCAATGAATCCGGTTTGCAAAAGCAAACCTCATGCTGGATGTTATCCTTTAAAGTCCCTATGAATACATCAATCTTATGCTCCTCCAGAATATCAGATAACCTGATATTCAAATTTTGGAAGTCCTCAATGTGCTCCATTATTGAACCCTTTTGTTTGAGATTTATCAATTGGCTAAAGAAGGTGTTTCTCTTTGTATCCTCATAATGTGCTATCATTTCGTCAGTAAAAATTGACCAAGTGACAAGTGGTTTACAAGAACAAATCCATCGATACAATACAAACTGATTGGGTTCTAAATATAAAGATGTAATGTGTACCCTTTGTGTGTGTTGCACATCATGGAGATAAAAATATTGCTCCATCTGTAGTATCCATGTTACTAGATCCTTGCCATCAAATTTCCTCATATCGATCTTTGGAATGTGATGGGTCTTAAACCCAACATTGAAGTCTCTAAAATCATGATTAACATTTCTTTTGATATCATCATGAGTTTCATGGAATACTTGTTCACCATTAGGAAATATTTTGATGCAGGAGCATGTGACATTGAGGAAAAATCTTCAAACTTATTCTAAAAATCCAAAAAAATCTACAAGAAAAGGAGTGGGGTTCTTTAGCCATCAACTTCCACGCTTTTCTAGTTTAAGATAAGGATATAATTAAGAATAAAATTATGTTGTAATAATCACTTATGAATAAGCGATAATAAGCCTTATGGATAATTTCTTTAATCGCTTTATCTATTACGTTTTAAAAGGAAATAATTGGACGCTCTGAGGAAGTCGACCCCGGATGCATTGTGACTTTCCAAGAAGTCTCTGTGCATATGAATTGATAGTTCTCTGTTAACTGGTATTTGCATGTGTGTTTTGTGGCGATTCTTTTCTTTTGAACCTTGTTAATGGTCATTCAACATTGTTTCCTTATTAATACTTGATTTAAGCCTGCTAATATGTTTTTCCTTATATCAACACGCATGTTTTCCTTGTAAGCGTTGTTAAGTTCCATAAGTGGAAATTCTATTTTACACAGGAAATTCATGAAACTACTTTGCTGAACGAAGTGTTGGACCTGATATTTAATTGAATCTGGTTCATACCCGTATCAGGTCCGAACCATTATTGCATCGCAGAACCATAAGTGGAGTGGAAGGGAGCTTTGGAACCGTCGAAGTCTGAAACTTTGATAGCTCAAAACCGAAACGCTATAGAGCATGGTGTATAAGGTGTCAGGTCCATGAAGTTGATCGTATTGCTAGATTGAAGCGAGAGGAGCCTAGTATTGCGAGCATTGGAGTCGCGACTGTGATCTCCGTTAACACTATGTGTTATCGCATCGGAGGAAGGAATGTTGGAAGGCCGATAGTAACCATCGATAGTGTTATTTGGGTCTAACACATTTCTTTGGGAATCTTGCGCCGATAGTGTAATTCCTAAGAATTAACACTATAGTGGTGTTAAATCACGATAGTGTTGTTATGTTGCTTTAGAACATAAGCCTGCCGATTATGTGTTTTGTGTTTAAAATGCAGTTTCCTCATTTTAAAGCAACACTAGTATATTATTATAATTCCTATGGAATTATAGTCCGGAAGGAGGGAAAGAGACCTATGATATGATTTGTGCTGATAAAAAGGGTTGGGGTGATTAGAGGGAAAATATCATGAAGCAGTCAGGCTAATAATAGATGACTGATACACCTATTGGAACAAAAGGAGAAATTTAGCCAGAGTTAGAAGAAATTATTTCAGGTTTTAGCCGTTTGTCCATATCGCCTGCACCCAGGCCACCATTAGTGGTATCAGAGCAACCTGTTGACACTGAATTGAATCTCAAAAGCAGGAGAAGGAAAGTTAATATGGCTTTTAGAGTTGGAAGAGGACAAGGATGTGGTGGAAGAGGACGGCCTGTTGCAAATGCTGAAGTAATGGAAGTTGCGCAACAGATGAAAGCTAGATTTGATGCATTAACAACAAGAAGAAATATAGATGATGGAGATGTTAGTGAGCCTGAGGTTGAAGCTATAGAGGAGGAAGCTGTAGCAGTTACTCCTGAGATGAGATTCTTCCAGTCAGTGTTGAGATCCACAGCTAGGCCAAAGACCGAGGTTTCAATATATGAAGGAGGAATTAATCCAAAATAATTGATAGACTAGATTAATGGCATGGAGAAATTCTTCAACTATGAAGAAACAAAAGATGAAAAGAAAGTAAAGTTTGTTGTCACCAAGTTAAAATGCCATGCAACGCTTTGGTGGGATGGTGTGCAGGTTGAAAGAAAGAGACTTGGCAAGCAACCTGTCAAGAATTGGAGCATAATGGTAGTAAAGCTAAGGAGTAAGTTTTTACCAAGTAATTATCAACAAATTTTTTTCAGACAGATGCAAAATCTTAGACAAAAGTCTATGACAGTGAAAGAATACACAAAGGAATTCTATAAGGTAATCATAAGTGTTGGAGAGGTAAATCCCCTCTACGGATAGAGGCGATCCCTACTAGCCCAGAACGGGTCTAACAACAATCAAACAATGCTACCATGCAAGTCCCTAATTGCAAATAAAAAGTAGGTGATGAAGACCTACTTGGATTCCAACGCTTTTGTTCATAGAAGAGACGTCGCCCGCGCTCCTTTGCTTTGGCCGGACACAGTCCTCCACTATCTCCGTGAATGGACACCTGCACACAAAGAGAACAACACAAACACAAGCGTGAAATCTAATAAATGCAATTATACATCAGTCAGGAAGGATATAACTCAACATCAATCATTACAAAGACAATGAGAGTGGAACCATAATGATAGTCATCTATTATTAATAATCAACAAAGGAGAATACAATCGGAATCCTGACGTCAAGTCCTCCTTTGGCTGGATGCTCAGCTACACAAGTCTTGCAAAGCTTGAAGGGATATGGAACAAGCCTCTCTCTCTTTGGTGACAAGATCTCCTCACTTAGGTTAAGCCTTATGGACACAAAGAAGGCTCTTGAAACTCTAATCTCTTGGTATCTTCCTTTTAGCACCAGTATTACTACCACTAGCTTGCTCAAGGCATGGGGACAAGATTTTATAGATGAAAGGGGAAGAGATAAGATCAATCAAAACAATCATGGATTTGGCTTCATGACTTGGAAACTTCCATGGAAGGGTGGAAAACTATTTCCCATTCAAGGAGATTCAAAGCCAAACCATCCTCACTTAACATAGATTCAGTTGGTGAATGAGTTGGAGAGAACTTTCGGAGGTTTATTGGTTAAAAAATTTGCCCAAATAGGTTGGCGCGATTGCGACTCTGGGACAGAGCGCTAATAGTGCGCCCTCTTTGCAGGATTTTCCCCATTGGCGCGGGTAGAACACAGTGGAACCGTGCTAATGTAAAAAGGGCTATTTTTATGGGAAAGCTGCAGGAGATGTCTTCAGGGCATGTGAAGCTCATATTCAGAGGGGAATGATGCAAGTGGTTTCAAGTCTTATCACTTCTCACAAGTCTCGGAATGCGTCCTCCAAGGTGTAGAAGAGGGGTAACAGGGATGGTGATAAACAGTGACAAATTACTGTGTAACAGATGCCCCCTAAAGCATGAGGCTCGAGAGAGAGAGGGGTGAAATGCTTTACAAGAACATGTGTGACTGAAAACACGGCCGCCGAAGAACCTGCGTAAAGAAGTACGACTGATATCTCAAGTAAATGACAGATGTGGTATGGGTGTAGCCATCCATAATAGAGTATATAAAAACTGGATCCCCGGCATGGACGCAGCCATCCGATGAGGATCAATGAATAGACTCAGGCATGGGTGTAGCCATCCAATAAATGAGTCATGTAGTGATTACAATAATCCGCAAAATGCAACCCGGATCTTACTATGCACAATCCGGGGTCTTGCGCTCCAACTCGACCCGAACACAGTACAAGTTCAAGCATGTGAATACATGAGTCGAAGTCGAACATGCATGAACATCATATGATTACCAGTCAATGATGAAAAATGTTAACAGATGCGAGAGGTACCACCAATAATGGCAATGATCCTCAAGGTACTACAGGTACAATCCATGACGTGTGAATCAATGAGCCGGTGTCGAACACCCGTACAATCGCTCGATCGGAGGCCAATAATGAAAACCTCGCGTCAAACACGAAGAACCTGCCATTGAGGTATGCAGGCCCTAAGGCACCTAAAGGGAGTCTCTAGGTCATCTTCCTGGATAATGAGCTGAAGTCGACAGGAAGTGATCTTGATCAAAGGTGGGCCATAACGTTTCCCACATCATCGACATGAGACAGGGAGGGATAACATGTTTTCTGTGGGATATCAGAGGGAGGTTGAGTATTCTGCAGAGGTCAACTTCTCTTGAACATATCGGCAGCACAATAGAGGATTTGGCAGTATTTGATGTCAAATGATCAGGGGTCGTGACGACAAGGAAATGAGCAGATGAGTGGTCAAATAAGATAACCCAAACCCACGAAGGAAAGTGTGAAACCAAATGAGAGGTCCCCACCCAGACACGAATGCAGATAAGTGCCATGTTCAAGAGCGACATAGTGCCGACGACGATGATTACGGTTCCTTTATTCCCCCACCATTTCTGGCGAGTACCCCAGTTATTTTTGGATGGCAATATTGACGGGGAAAGCATATGCTTGAGAGGTGTCATCACGACGAAACCCAATGTCATTAAAGTTTTAACAAGTCTGACAAAGGAAAAACTCAGCGTCTTTTCATGTTTAGAGAGTTTGAAAAGACAGCAAAAAGAAAACTCCAGGGGTGTCCTTTTTCGTAAATTTGTGTCTCTCGAGCTCGAAAAAGTATAAAACTATATTCGAAAGAACCGCCCGGCCATTATGACCGAGGATTACTTTTCGTGAGTGGTGAAACTGACCCAAAAAAGTAAAAAAGCGATCGATATCATGTCGTTTCGTTACCATTAATGAACCTGAAACGACAAAGGCCCGACAATCTTTTCATTTTTTATACGATTGGAAAGGAGTTTAAAGACAACCGCCTCTTATTTTCGTTTAACGAGTCAAGAGGAACAACCCGACAATATTTTCATGTTTAGTGAGTCAGAAAAGAGCTGAAAGATGACTCCATAGTGAATTTTTTGTGTTTTTACCGAGTCCGAAAAAGTATAAAATACAACTCGTTTCACCATCGAAGTTGCGTAAAAGACCTGCCGCTGCACAAGCGTAAAATCCATTCTCGACCAAAAATATATTAAAATATTCATAAATAACTTTTTAAAATCTAAAAATAAGTCAAAAAGTCTATAAATATGGTGAAAATGTAAAAAATGAAATTACTTTTACTTTTTACCTCTTGAATAGTAGTAGTGGTCTGTTTGGGGAGCAAACTTCAGGTGGTGATTACAGCCGATCCGTGCAACCATTCGAGATTCCGTCGGCTCCAGGTAAGAGGTGTTTCCCTCAGCTCCATTTCCATACCTTTTTTTATGCATTTTGTCCCTGATTGAGCCTCTGCAAGGAGGAATTCAAAATTTAGGGCCGCGCCCCATTAGCGCGGGTATCCGGCACGGACCTACGCTAATGGGGTGACTTGCCCAAAGGGGTCGCGCTATTAGCACATCTGTTTTAAAAATAGTTGCGCTAACCGCGCGACCCAATTTTTTCCATAGAATTCCCCATCGCATTTGAATTTTTCCTGGTTTATAAATTTACCAAGGTTTTAATAACGATTTATTCATCCTTGTGGGTGTAGGAAACAAGCAAAAATGGTGGTGGAATGGAAAGAACAGGAACATGATGCCGTGGACACCTTGGCCATCGAGGATGAGGGATGTATGAATGCTTTCAGGGACTGTGGCCTCAAGAAGTTCTTCCTCACATCATATATGCGATCTTAGCATGAGCTATTGCAGTTCATAATTGATGCTTGGGACGTAGATGACCAAGTATTTCGCTTAAGGGGCCAAACCTTAGAGCTGGAGGTGTCTGATGTATACTTCATTAATGGGCTGTCACAGAGAGGGGCGAGCCCTATTTTGACCGGAAGTAGACCTTCTGGAGAGAAGGTAGGTGAAGTGAAGGCCGGAGTGTGTCCAGAGGCACAATTTGGGAGAAACAATGCCAAGGTGGCTATCAATACCATCCAGGACTTGGTTCTCAAGGCGATATTATTCACCATCACGCGTGCAGCTGGGGTACAGGCACCCCATGAGGCAAGAAATAATCAACTGTTACTAGCGACAGAATGCCTCAGCCACACCATCTTTGATTGGGCTACAACAGTGACTACCAACATCAAAAGGCAGCTTACAAATTGTAAGCGCGTAGGAGTGAAACAGTTTGCGTATGGCTCAATTGTGGTGTTGTTCTTATTAGAACGATTACCACATTTCTAGATCCAGGGAGTTGTAGTGGCTGATCCTTTTCCACGAGAGCCTAGGATGGCTCGCTGGGCAGCATTGATGCCCAGAGGAGGAGGGGGCCAGCAGATGCCTTGGTGGCCCGAATTCTTCATATGGCTTCGCCATCAGCTGATCATGGTAGAGGATTGGCCATACGTGGGGACCAATTTCATGGGGGACCTAGACCTCCCACTGCCAGAGGGAGAGGAATGGGACGAGGATTTAGGTATGATCTCTTCATTTTTGATGTTTTATGTATATTTACTTTTTTTTTCTTTTTAATACATGCCTGTTCTGATGACAGTTGTATGTATATGAAGATGTTGGCCTAGAGCGACTAGTCGGCTTGTCTCCTGTAGCGCGGAGGGGCCAACTCGTAGCTGACCCTTAGGCAGGGGGTGCCGTGGGGGAAGAGCTGGTGCGGAATCTCGAGGGACTCACCCAAGGGATTCTGGGTTACGCTAGATTGGCGGACGTGCCTTTTGCATACCAGAGGCACACAATGGGGGTGCGGACTCGCGTTCATCGTCTGTTGAGACGATTGGTGTGCGCGGTGACGTGCTATCATGAGCACCACCATGATTAGACTTCTAGGCTTTACTTTCTGCATATTTTTTGAGAGACATGTGTCTCAGATGTACGGGGAACACAGACTCTATCTAGACATGTACACTTATTTTTGAGCGCCTCGGTGCGCCACACGATATATATATATATACATGTTGTTACTTTGGATGGATCTTTTACATGTGATGATGTTTTTGTATGCTATGCAAATGTCTAACACAAAATGTAATCTAATGTATCAGTTGCATAACAAACGACCCATTGTGAAATGTATTTAATCGCACACATATTTTATTTTTACACAAGCTTAAAAACACACGTGATAATCACATATGCAAACTATGCTTGGAGATGAATTTTATTTTTATGCAAGCTTAAGAGCACTCACACATGCAAACTATGCTTGAAAAATAAGGGAACGGGCATGCCCCTTAGCATGGTGTCTCAATTCGAGGTACATGCCCCCCAAGCTTCAGTCCATTGAAAATGGAGTGAAGATTGACATTACTGTTATGCGCTCGAATTGCACGAGTTTGTGTTTCATTATTTTAACGAGGTTGACACAAGTAAAAGAACTATCCTCATGACACAAGCTTGAACCATGACGGATTCTTCTTGTTAGAAATTCGCATGCCCCCCAGCGGAATGACGCAACACGAGGTACATGCCCCCAAGCTTCATTGCATGAAGGTTCACTCTCGAGATCTATGAAAGACTTGACTGGAAAGGAGGAATTGTTTCATTTTTTAATGAGGTTGACCTAGGAAAGGAACTATCCTCATGATTCTGATTTCATTTTTTAATGAGCTTGACACAAGATTAAGAACTATGCTCGGTACACCTAATTTCATTTTTTAAGGAGCTTGACATAGGAAAGAAAACTATGCTCCGCTCGAACTTCATCATAATGAACAGGAAGTTGGGGCTTCCTAGAGTGGCTCTCCCGGTGGGAGGTCAATATCTCGGAAGTCAAGACCCAATGCCCCCAGGATGCTATGCACGACGGCGGCATCACTGGATACAGGTATGGGATAGGTGGCCACGTAGTTGATTTTCGGAGGGGCAGATACAACTGGTGGATAAAAACTAGGAGCGACCGACAACGGCGCAGGAAGCATCGGGGGACTAACGAATGACAATTGATCGATAGTCACCATTCTTCCATTGTGTGGAAAGCAAACCACATGGAAAAGCAAAGAGACGAGGGCCCCTATAGCATAAACATAGTCGCGACCAAGGAGAAGACTGAAATCTAAAACACCTTGGGTAACCAACATGTCAATATAGACGGTTTTACTTCCCAAAGTAATAGGGAACTTCGGGAGGACTCCTAGAGATGGACAGGCTCCTTCGTCGAAAGCCAGCAGATTCTGCGTGACCGGCCCGAGCTGCGAGGAACCTAAAGCTTGCCAAGTAGTGTACGACATAAGACTGACCGACGCACCTTCATCCAGAACAGTGCCAGGTACTGCCTTATCACAGGCAAGGACCGTAATCTGGAAAGGCACATGGGATGGAAGGCATAAAGCGGTCAGGTGACTCCAATCAAAGGAGATGGCCAAACTACTTGGTGAGGGAATCGTATGATCGCCCCCATGCTTCATAGGAACCGAAGAGGGACTTTCGGGAGCAGCTGGGATAGGAGAGTCATTTCTGGACTCAGAGGAATCTGAGGAGACGAGAAGAACATGGGAATTACGCCCTTCCAAAACAGAGTGATCGAGTAGTAAACTCGAGTCGACACTCTTTTCGATCGATAGTGGGTCTGGAACAGGCTGGGCAGAGCCAGGTTCAGGAAGAAGAGGCTGGACAAGAGAGGAATTTGAACCAATCTCGTTGTTAGCAGGGGGACGATCTGCAACTGCAGAAAGACGTTGATATCCAACGGGGAGCTGGGGTGAGGGAGTCACGAGACTTTCCAAGACGTCGGAGGCTTTATCCATGAGCGGACAAAGGTGAAGGGGATGATTGCCTTCACAAAGTCTGCAAGGGATTCAAATCGCCCCTTTTCATTTACTATTCCCAACTGATAGGGTAGCATCTCCGTGAGATTCAGAGGGCGATGAGGGGCGGGCCGGATCGCGGGACCATACTTCTAAGACCCTGGGAATGCCAAGACAATCACGAAGAAGGTGGTCATCCTTGCATAATCTACAAGGGAACTTGACCTTCCGCGGAGGAGCAGAAGGTGGCCCGACTTCAGGTGTACGCGAGGGGGTAAATGTGTTTTTAGCCTCTCCTTTGAGAGCCTTCTTCTTCTTTTTATTTTTCTTCTTCTTCTTAGCCACCTGGTTACTTGAATTGAGACTTTCACCAAGCGAAGTAGAAGATGAGGACATAGAAGTGGGTGTAGAAGGGGAGAGGTCCACCTTAGAATCAAAATGAGGTTGTTCCGGTGGAGGGGCTGATTGATCAGTAGGTGAGACGATAGGGACCAGAGAGGTTGAGAACAACCAAACAGACAAGCCAACGATTAACCCTGGGAGGAACAACGTTGCCATGTAAGGAGCACCAACATTCCCGAGAGGAGGGAAATGACATGGATTCCCGTCAGGGGGGAACTTGGGTTGGTGAACCCCGAAAAAGTTGCCATCAACAACGAAAAAGAAACCTACTCAAGCTAACGCGAACAAGACCTAACTGGGTAAATGTGAACGCGGTCGAATAAATTTTAAGACAAAGGAACTAAACTGGACCTTTTCATGTTTTAAGAGTCGAGAAAAGGACAAAAATGTGACTCTAGTCTCCTTCGAATGTTTTGTGAGCCCGAAGTGACAAACTGCTCAAGGGAGCCTTTTCTTTTAAGGAGTCTGAAAAGGATCAAAAGTGACTACTCTGGAGAAACTAGGCAGAGGGTTTACCAGACAATCCGTAAAACGGCTTATACACCTTGGCAATCATATGAAAGCCAAGGACTTTCCATACTGCAGTCAATCTTCCCGAATGCTGTTTTCGGTGCGTTAGGGCTTGTAAGGCGGAATACACGGCTTCCTATGGATCGAGGATGATAACCTAGTGGAGTCTCCCCATATATACGCGACGGTACGTGGGAGCACAAGTCCGTACTAGACCACAGTTGAATCACACAAGGAGGAATCACCCAACCATAATGTGAAACAATAGTGACTAGGTTTAACGACGCCGGAGCACGTCTCTAGCCTAGACTTCTAGAATGTGAGTGTTAAGTTACAATGCGTTGTTAAGTTTATTCAGTTCATTTTATGGTTGATCTTCAGTTAAGTTTCGATTTCAGGTCCTACTATATGTAATCTTTCACAATTACCTAGATGCAAACTATATGCCAAAGAATACCATTTCGTTCGATGAATACTAACTACGAGAGGGTCAAGAATTTCCAATCAAACAAAATGAGCACAATCAACCAAACAGCCTAATGCAGCTAATGGCAAATAAATAAAACCTTTTCTTTTAAGAATACAAATCAATGAAAAGTTCTATTCCCATTAAGTATTGAACGCAAAAGAGATTTGTTCGATTTCTTTTTCAAAGGCACAATGCACTAGAATGAATTTTGAAAGAAAATAGCACTGAGTAAAAGAGATAAATTCACTCAATGAGAACACAATGAAATTCCCAAGACACCAAAACAGTTCTCCAAACCAAAAGAAAAACAAAGGCTTGTACGAGCTATGTGATCTAAGCTCAAACAAGGCTAAAATGAAATCCAAGAAAGAAAGAAACAAGTCACTCAGAAATCAACCAAAAACACTTCAACAATCACTGAACAAGTGCAAAAAGCAATCACAAAGTTGACTGGACAATCAAGAAACCCAAAACTCCTACGGAAGGCTTGACACACACGACCACTAGATGCCCTAGGGCTAGGGTGTGAAATCGGTAGAAAGAAGCAAACACTCGAAGGATGGAGGTTAAGAACCAGTCAGACAAAGATCAAACACACTCCAGCAATTGAAAAAGATGTGGTAAGATGCAAATCTAAGCTCAGAAGGCTGGCAAACAAGCGAACTGAAAAGGTTAACATGCTTGGAGCGACTGTCAGGCTGTAACTCGCGCTATAGAGGGATTGGCGTGGGTTGTCAGTTAGCAACATGTGCCATTAGCATAACTGTCAAAGGAAAAACCACGCTAATAAATTTTTCCAAGTCAAAAAGAAAAACAAGCGGTCCAAGATTTGGTTTACAGTATCTAGGTAATCCAGGAAGTAATAGGCAGCAAGAAATTCAATCCAGAAAGCTATCCAAGCAAGCAAACAAGAGAAAACCAAAGAGGCAAGACAAACTCCAAATTGTTCAGTTCGTAAACCAAACTGGAGATTGACTGAAGTGGCTTTGATCTACTTCACTAATGCAAAGCAATAGTGTTTCGAAGGCTATCTGGCCATACTTCAGACTCCGTCTAAGTTTACAAATCAAACAACAAGCTAAACTCCCCAGCGAAGTCGCCAAATTTTTAGAGAGGTAAATCCCCTCTACGGATAGAGGCGATCCGTACTAGCCCAGAACGGGTCTAGCAACAATCAAACAATGCTACCACGCAAGTCCCTAACTGGAAATAAAAGGTAGGTGATGAAGACCTACTTGGATTCCAACGCTTTTTTTTGTAGAAGAGACGTCACCCGCGCTCCTTTGTTTTGGCCAGTCACAGTCCTCCACTATCTCCGTGAATGGACACCTGCACACAAAGAGAACAACACAAACACAAGCGTGAAATCTAATAAATGCAATTATAGATCAGTCAGGAAGGATATAACTCAACATCAATCATTACAAAGGCAATGAGAGTGGAACCATAATGATAGTCATCTATTATTAATAATCAACAAAGGAGAATACAACTGGAGTCTTGACGTCAAGTCCTCCTTTGGCTGGGTGTTGAGCTACACAAGTCTTGCAAAGCTTGAAGGGATGTGGAACAAGCCTCTCTTTCTTTGGTGACAAGATCTCCTCACTTAGGTTAAGCCTTATGGACACAAAGAAGGCTCTTGCAACTCTAATCTCTTGATATCTTCCTTTCAGCACCAGTATTACTACCACTAGCTTGCTCAAGGCATGGAGACAAGGTTTTATAGATGAAAGGGGAGGAGATGAGATCAATCACAACAATCATGGATTTGTCTTCATGACTTGGAAACTTCCATGGAAGGGTGGCAAACTATTTCCCATTCAAGGAGATTCGAAGCCAAACCATCCTCACTTAACATAGATTCAGTTGGTGAATGAGTTGGAGAGAACTTTCAGAGGTTGATTGGTTAAAAACTTTTCCCAAATAGGTTGGCGCGATTGTAACTTTGCGACAGAGCGCTAATAGCGCGCCCTCTTTGCAGGATTTTCCCCATTGGCGCGGGTAGAACATAGTGGAACCGCGCTAATGTAAAAAGGGCTATTTTTATGGGCAAGCTGCAGGAGATGTCTTCAGGGCATGTGAAGCTCATATTTATAGGGGAATGATGCAAGTGGTTTCAAGTCTTGTCACTTCTCACAAGTCCTGGAATGCATCCTCCAAGGTGCAGAAGAGGGGTAACAAGGACAGTGACAAACTGTGACAAATTACTGTGTAACAATAAGAGTTGGAGAAACTCGGGATACAGATGAGAAGGTGGCTAGATATGTGAATGGTCTTAGGATGGACATTAAAGATGAGATAAGTATAATGTCTCCTAAAATAGTAGAGGAAGATTATCAGGTAGCACTGAAAGCTAAAGAAAATCTCGTGAGGAAGCAGTCTGCCAGAAGGAGAGGTACTTTCTGAGGAAGGGAAAGTCAAGGTGGTAGAGGAAGATCTACAACACCTAAAGATGGAGCTAGCAGTGGCTCAACCCAGCATGCACCCACGGGAGGTGATGCAAGAGGAAAAGAGAGTTTTTCTAGAGGAAGAGGAGGCAAAGGAAGAGGAAGAGAAATAAGATGTTACAAATGTAACAAGCTGGGACATAGAGATTTTGAATGCTCAGAGAATGTAGGAACAAGACAGAGGAATGCAATTGTTGCTCCAGTTGAGGGAGAAGCACCAGCAGCAGCAACAATGCCAAAAGAATAAAATATACCAGAGAGAGGAGAACCTTTGGTAATCAATAAAGTCTTGCTCAAGCCAGCAAAGGAGATGGTTGAACCATCACAAAGAAATACCTTGTTTAGAACAGTGTGTAAGGTTCAAGGGAAGTGTTGTCAGATGATCATTGATAGTGGCAGCACTGATAATTTGGTCTCTACAGAAGTGGTGGAGAAATTGAAGCTGAAGATAATGAAACATACAACACCTTACAAGGTGTCATGGTTACAAAAGGGACATCAACTGTTAGTGAATGAACAGTGTGAAGTGGAGTTTCAGTTGGACAAATATAAAGGTAAAATTGTATGTGATGTGATGCCAATGGATGTGTGTCACATATTGCTTGGAAGACCTTGGAAATATGACATAGGACATATATATGAGTTCCTACCAGCCATACCCTCTATATCTTGGGTGGAAGCGCACTGCTCAAGTTGCCTTTGAGGAGAGGGAGGTTTTGTCTTGGGCTGAAGCCAACCATAAAGTTCTTCGTCGAAAGCAACATGGTCTTTGTAGTCATCAGTCAGTTGGAAAGAAAATTGAAATGGTTATAAAGATAGAAGATCTCAGGTAGGTATGAACACAGTGTTAATCATTCATTCAACCCCATCCGTCTCAGGGGTTTAGTTCCAAAATAAATCTGTGCATCTTGTCTAGGGGTTCATTTCATCACTTTTCATCCCATTCTACAATCAAATCAATCCAGCAAGCACATAAGTAAGCTCGCACTCAAGCGCCCCAGCAGCTGATTCATCCTCATTCATTCCTATAGGCGGTGGGGTTAGCACGTGCACAAAGAATAGATATATCCATTCTCCCAGCCCACCCACCAGCGAGCTAGCCAATAAGTAAGCATGGTTCTTTCTTATCCCTTCCGTGTGTAGTTGTGGTAGTGTAGTTAGTAGGTGAATTTGTGTTTTATTTAGTGGGGTGTGGTATGTCCTGGCATGTAAATGCTCCTGTGGGCGGGCTCGTGGGCTTCTTTCTTTCTGGGGTCTAATCATTTCTCAGTGAGGCCTTCTTACTAGGTTGGGTTCTTTCTTTTTTCTGTCTCTTGGTCCTTTCCCTTCCTTCTCACATCCCATTGGGACCATTCTTGCCTGTACTAGAACAAACTTAATCGAACTATATTGATACACCGCTTGTCCCATGTTCATTTGTTTGGTTGGGACATATTTGTAAAACCCCCTTATTTCACATTTTGCCTCTCCCTTAATTGAGATCCCTGCCTTCCTTCATGCTCATTGGGTGGCGAGCTAGTAGTCGAGCCATGCTTCACATCCTCTCATTTATAGTTGAGCGTGCTTGTGCATCCTCTCCTTTATAGCCGAGCGTTCTTGCACATCCTCTCCTTTATCGTCAAGCGTGCTTCCTTGATGCTTATTGGGTGGTGGGCTTATGGTCGAGCAAATCAAGTTCCTTAGTAACAATAGCCTTTTGAGGGGTTCGATGAATTCCATCGAGCAACATAACTAGATTTTTTTCTTATTGGAGCATGCCATTTCTAGAAAGTTTTCTCTCTGTTGGGGGTATGCCCTTATTGCACCCTTTCCCACTTCCATAGCTGATAGGAATTCCATAGCCGAGAGGAAGGAAGGAGGAAATGTGCCTCAGAAGCTCTCCATGGGTTATGTGCCATTGAAAAAAAGCAAAATAAGTCATCACTTTTTTTCTAAGGATGCATAAGCAGGCTCGACCATAAGGGAGAGGGCTGCTCTGGAAAATAAGCTTCTTGTTTTATCCTATCTTTTGAAATAAGGAGAAGACCTAACTAGGATAACTCATGAAATGTGTAATCTATACAATCTAAATCTGAACATGAATTAGAAGAACTACTTGCCATATCTATGTTCAACTAGCGATAGTCAATCGTTGTCCGGTCATAGCTTGCTTTGGAAACTAGCTTGGATCCCCCCGGCTGAATCCACTAGCTCTAACCCACTATTATTTGCATACACTATTATCCGCATATAAGTATAGTAATGAGGTAAGTATGGAACTTACGTAACCTGTCACATCTATATGTTTCACTTTGCCATTGGTAAGTAATCTAATATACAATCTTATGAGACATTCTCACTCCCGGTCCTTGGATAGTCAATCATTCTCGGGTCATAAAAACCATAGGGCATAGGCTATAAGGACTAATGGGGAATAATCCATATCACATAAGCTAGTGTGAGAAAACATATTGAAAATATGAAGAAGTCCTATTTCAACTATGCTATTGTGTGCCTACCTCTCTACTGCTAAAGTTGAGGCAAGCCCATGCACACTATCTAATTAGTGCAACAACTTGTAGTTCAACCTCCCAAAAGAGAAATACTAAATTTGGCACTTTCAACTTGCCTTGATCTTGCCTAGGTCCAGTTCGTAAGTTTCATCTCTTGTCGTTTTGATTCTCTCTCTATAACTGCTAAACCCACCAGCCCGACTAACCTAATGGGGGGATTACTTACCCTCCTATAGTAGTGTCCAATGGGGAATCAACAAAAAAAGGAAATAATCCAAATAGATGATATCACTTATATATATCTTTACCTTTACCATTGCAAGTGAATTTTAAGTAATCTGTTGAATCTGCAATCTGAAGTCGAGATGAAGGATAAAAAGAAGTTCCCATTGTTGAAAACAACCAGAAGACATTCTTGGTTACATATTAGCATATTGATTTAGCCATGCAGCCACCAGAGTGTCTTCAATCGATACCCGGGAGACCATTATAGTCAATGCCTACGGGAAACTCTAATCCGCTCCAATCCCATATGGGAAAAATCCTAGGGCATCATCATAAGTCTTCCAATAGTAAGTAAGTGCCCAGGAGGTCATAGCTAGTTGGTCATCCAACAATAGTTGCTAGTGTATCAAAGCAAGAGATGAACATGGCCTAAGGCTCTTTGGTCGAGGTAGGAACAAAGCAGGAATGAGGCGGTGATCCTACGAGAGAAAGGAGAAAACATGCCCTCATAATGGAAATACCCATGCATGACCCTTTCACAAAAGGAGGTGGTTGTGGTGAACTTCCACAGGTAGTTCTTAGTGCACATGTGGACTACACTACAACTACTCTCTTTAACATAGCAGATACAACAGCTTGCCTACCCTCTTCCAAATAGTAAAAACACCCCCCCCCCCCCCCCCCCATGAGACATAGAGAGGAGGTGATATTTTATGGGCCCACTCGAGAATCCCCTGTTACCAGTTGGACATGATCCATAGGTAGATCTCCTATGTCCTAGTGGTTGGGTCATCTATGTGGTACCAATTATGTGAACAGGATGGAGTTCTGCGTGACCACCAGTTCCTAGTTAGTGCCAGTGGTTGTTGCCAAAAGTTAGGTCATTGTCACAAGGTCAGGCTATAGCAGCCAAGCATTGACAATTGATCATACACTGCTGGTCATAATACATCAAAGCTACCAAATAAAGCTAATGATAGTCCATCATTCCCAAACAGTCACTATCTTATTATAATAGTAGCGTTGGGGTCGCCGAGTGGAAGGAAGGACAAGTTGATGTTGAAGAAGGACAAGCAAGTTGATTTCCAAGTTGATCGCCTTATATACTCGCACCCTGGTGGGACTAAGGAATCCAAGGGTTGGACGAGGTGGCTGGGCTTTGATACTCTTTAATTGATACAGAGAGAGATGGGCTTGATACACTCTTTTACAGGAAGGAGGAAGTAACATAAAGCACCCCACATAGCTTTGGAAATGCACGGTACCATATGGTATGGCACATGGCACAACAATGAATTCTTCCCTGCCTGGGCTAGCCTGGCTTGGATTACATGGTTGGGCTGATCGGTTGGACTTATCAGCTTTGCTACTCGACTGGGATACTTAGCTTCACTCCTGGGCTAGGCTGGAAATAAACATAGACGTAGATTAGGATGAGGTTAACAAACTGAATTGATGAGGTTACTTAACTGATGAGGTTTTCCATCAATGCTGATAGGAGTTGTATTCAATACATTACCATAGCACGATTGCCTTGTTGAACCTGATTCCCCATAGCACGATTACTACCCATCCCTTTTTAGCTCGATTCCCGCACGATTTACATACCACGAGGACCATAGCATGATTACTACCCATTCCCTAGCAGAGCATGAGTATCATAAAAGATTCCCATAGATCAATCCCATATATAGAGGCCCATACATGTAGAGGATGTGAGTTCACCGATGAGGAGTGATTGATTCGATTGATGAACATTTTTAGGGGTGGGGCGGTACTACAGACAACATCTGCTACCGAGAGGGGTGGGCCAATGGACTAATGGATGAAGGTGATCCTTATTATGATCTCATGATGCCCATAGCACCATTACCATAGTATGATTCCACATAGCACAATGACTCCCCATTCCCTAGTAGAGCATGATTCACATACCACCATTCCCATAGTATGAGGCCCATACAGGTAGAGGAGGATTTATGTACAGGCGTTACCATAGGTACACATTGAGCTACACTACTCACACACACACATACCAAACATTCACAATAAGCACCAGACATAGTAGCACATACAACACCCTCACATAGCTGATAGAGTTAGTCATAAACAGTTCTCAGAGCCAGTGGTTATGCATCGCAAGTATAGCCAAATCCCCACGTATCCCACCTCATTGAGCCCATTGAGAGGAGAGCCCATCACTTCCAACGGGTGTTCCCACCTCATATAGCACACCCCCACACATAGGCCAACTCATATTGACAACTAGCTGATTGCCAATCATTCACAAACAATTATTCCTAGTCAGTCGAGAATCGATCATACCCACATTGACCTTCATATCCGAGTCACCCTAACCACATGACACATCCACCCAACACGGGTAAGGTACAGGATAGGAAGAAGCTACGAGACAGGATGACACGAGAAGGGAAGGGACAGAGTGAGTGAGGCACAGACATAGGGGCATTCATTGCCAATAGCAGTCGATAGTTGATGCAGTCGATCTAAGAGTCTTTGTCAATGACAAGAGGCGATCCAAGTGTTTATATTCAATGCTTAGCTTTCTTTCATCTTGAATTTTTATCACGTCTTAGTGCAAGGTCTAATATCATGTCCCAATACGAGGTAAAATATAAGGGCCCTCGAGCCTCATCGCTTTCACCCAGATGAGGGGACTTTCTCACAGGTGATTTAGAGATCCTAAGTATAAGTATGTAGATCCATAGTATTAGTATGACATTTTCTTGACGGGGATAACCTTGAGCCCAACCTACTAGTGGGGATAATCTCCCTCCCTAATGCTCCCCTGTGCCTTCGTTTGGGTCACGTACCCATGGAAACCTCAAATTTTGTTCGGGTTGTGCATACAAGGAAACCCCAAATTTTGTTTAGGTTGGGTCGTGTCGTGTCATGTGT
Organism: Pinus taeda; assembly: GCA_000404065.3. Lineage (NCBI taxonomy): Eukaryota > Viridiplantae > Streptophyta > Pinopsida > Pinales > Pinaceae > Pinus > Pinus taeda. The sequence goes on along the minus strand of APFE031464986.1, from coordinate 54,650 downwards.
GGGTGCCCATGCAAATGCATTTGGGTGGGTCAAGTCGGCTCGCCCAAGGCCGGTCGGGTCGTGTCATGCTGTGTGTGGGTTCCAGGGCACACGTGGTCATGCCAAAAACGCTAAGTCGTGACCACCCGTGTGTCTTCTGCATGTTCATGTGGCCTGTTTGCCCAACGCTCCCGTGTGCCTTTGTTCGAGTCATGCACCCACAGAAACCCAAAATTTCGTTCGGGTCGTGTGCTCATGGAAACCCCAATTTTTTTTCAGGTGGGTCGAGATGTGTTGTGTGTGGGTGCCCATGCAAACGCATTTGGGCAGGTCGGGTTGGGTCATGTCGTGTCGTGTGAGGGCGCCCAGGGCACACGTGGCCATATCAGAAATGCTAAGTTGTGATTGGGGGTGGGCTTTGTGCACAATCGTGCCGCCCGTTTTCCCAACTCTCCCTTATGCCTTCATTTTGGTTGTATGTCAGAGCCCATGTAAAATCGTTCGCATGGGTCATTTGGTGCGTAAACACTCATTCGAGCGGGTGGTTTGCCATGTAAACTCGTTCGAGCGGGTTGTTTAAGGGCACCCGTGTAAACTCATTCGAGAATATTGTTTTCCATGTAAACTCGTTTGGGTGGGTCATTTGAGGGCGGTTGTGTAAACTCGTTCGGGTGGGTCGTTCGAGGGAACCCATGTAAACTCATTCCAGTGGGTCGGTTGAGGGTGCCCGTGTAAACTTGTTCAGGGAGGTTGTTTGCCATGTAAACTCATTTAGGCACGTCATTTACCATGTAAAATCATTTGGGATGGTCGTTTGAGGGCACCTGCATAAACTCATTCGGTCATGTCGTTCAGTGTGAGGGCACGTCCGAGCACACGAGACTGCCTAAAAAATGCTAAGTTGTGACCCGGGGTGGGCTTTGTGCATGTTTGTGCAACTCGTTTTCCCGACTCTCCCTTGTGCCTTCGTTTCGGTAGTGTTGGCAGCCATGTAAACTCATTCGGGTGGGTCGTTTGAGGGCATGTTACACAACAATTTGTCACCATCCCTGCTACCCCTATTCCGCATCTTGGAGGACTCATTATGGGACCTATGAGAAGTGACATGGCCTACAAACACTTGCATTACATTCCTCTGAACATGAGCTTTGTTTTCCCTGAAGACATCTCCTACTAAAAAACCCTAAAAATAGCTCTTTTTCCATTGGTGCGGTTCCATAGTGCAACCCTCGTGCCAAGGGGGCAAATCCTCCAAAGAGGGTGCACTAGTTGGCACTCTGTCATAGAGTCACACCCGCGGCAACCATAATCAGAGGTGTTTTTTAACAAATAAATGGAGGAATTTTCGTCCTAGCAAATTCCTGGACTACTATCTATCTTGAGTTGGGTGGTTTGGCTATGGATTTCCATAGAGAGGAAGTGGTTTGCCACCTCTCATGGAAGCTCCTTGATGATATGGCCAATACCATTATTATTGGCTATGATCCCAACTCCCCTTCCTCCATCTATAAAAGCTTTCACATTTTCCTTTACAAGCTAGTTCTAGAGTCCCAGAGATTCAGAATTGCCAAAATTTCCAAGAGCGTCATGCTGCAAGAGCCTTCTTGATTCCCATAAGGCCAAATCCAAGCAAGGAGATTATTATCCAAGATCCAAAGAGAGAGGCTTGTCCTTATTCCCGACACGCTTTGCTAGACATATGCTGCTGACTACTTGCCAAAGGAGAATCCATCGTCAGAACTTTGGTTATATTCCCCTTTGATGAATTATTAATGAATGACTATTGGTTATGGTTCCACTCTCGTTATTATTTGTGATGATGATGAGTTATGTCCTTTCTGACTAACATATAGTTGCATATACCGGATTTTATGCTTTTGTTTGTGTTGTTTCTCGTATGTGTAGGTGTCCATTCACGAAGATCATGAGGATTGTGATCTGCCGAAGCGGAGGAATGAGAGACCACCTCTCCTACAAACACTAGCGTTGGGATCTAGGTAGGCCTTCATCGATGGTATGTTAATTTGCAATTAGGAACTTGTGCTATAACATTTGATGATTGTTGCTAGACCCGGTCTGGGCTAGTAGGGATTGCCTCTGTTCGCAAAGGGGATTTACCTCCTGAACAATTTGGCGACCCCGCTGGGGAGCTTGTCTTGCCTTTTTGGTTGTTTCTTGATTTTTTGTTTGCTTGGTCAGCCTTTTGGGCTAGGTTCTTTTGCTTTTTTTGCTTCTTGGTTTACCTGGTTACCGTTAGCCTAGTTTTGGATTGCTTATTTTCCATTTTGGCACACCAAACTTGACTAGCACACTTTTTGTGTAGAAGTCGTGCCAATTGGTGCTAGTTGTCAATATACCACCTGTGCCAATCCTTAAAAGGCGCTAGTTTCAACCTGACAGTCGCGCCAGGCCTGGGAATTGCTAAAGTTTGCTTGATTTTAAGCCTCTTGAGCTTGGTCTTTGTTCTGGATACATTTTCTCGACTGCTTGAGTGTGTTGGAGTCCCGTTTTACCGGTTTTAACCTTCATCCTTTGATTGTTTGCCATTTTCTATCGATCTCACGTTTTTAGCCCTAGGGCATCTAGTGGCTTTGTGTGTCGAGCCTTCCTTAGGAGTTTTTGATCTTTTATTGGTCTTGTTGACTTTCTGATTGCTCCCTTGCACTTATTTAGTGGTTGTTAATCATTTCATTGTGTCGTTTGAGTGACCTACCTCTTTTTTAGTTGAATTCCGCCTTGTTTCGCTTTGGGCCTAGATTACACAACTCATTTGTGTCTTTGGGACTTTCCTCGGTTTTGAACTGCTTTGTGAATGTAGGGATCTAATTGTGCTTGCATTGGGTGAAATTTGCTTGTTTTTTCTCTCTTACTATCATTTCTCAAAATTTGTTTAGTTCATCTTGCCCTTAACATTGAAAAAAAATTCTATTTTGCTTTTCATTAGTTAATGTGAATTAGAGCTTTTCGTTGTTATTAGTGATTAGTGACTTTGAAGAAAAGTTTTTTAATTTCCATTAGCTGCATTAGAGATATCGTTGGTTTTTTTATGATCATTTTGTTTGTGTGAAAGCTCTCAACTCTCTTATAGTTAGCATTCATCGAATAAAATGATATATTGTGGCATATAGCTTGCATTTAGGAAATTTTGAGACATTACATACGGTAAGGCCTGGAAACTAAAACATAATCCAAGATCAACTGTAAAATGAACTGAATGAATATACCAACACATTGGAATATAACGCACACTATTTAGAGGTCTAGGCTAGAGACATAATGCTCCCACGTCATTAACCCTAGTCACTTTTGTTTCCACTCAAGGTTGGATGATTCCTCCTTTTGTGACTCAATAGTGGTCTAGTACGGAATTGTGCTCCCACGTACCGTCGAGTATATGGGGAGACCCCATTAGGTTATCATCCTTTATCCATAGGAAGTCGAGTCTGCCGCCCTATACCTGTGATACACCGAACACAACATTCGGGGAAATTGCTTGCACGTACGGAAAGTCCTTGGTTGATTTCTCTTTCATTTCCAAAACCAAGGTGTATATTGCAGTTCACGGTTATTTGGTACACCCTCTTTGCCTAGTATCCCTGAGTAGTCATTTGATATTTTCTGACTCCTTAAATTTGAAAGGATCACGAAGAACTTGCCCTTTCACGCTTGTTTCAAATCTGAAAGTGATAGAGTCACCTTTTATCCATTTCTTGACTCTTAAAATATGAAACGGTGAAGTTTCTTAATTTCAATATGGTAAAAATTAAATCACCCATGATCACACGCCCTGTTAGATTATGTTTGTTGGTCGTTTGATTGTGTGTCTTGACTCTTTTTCAGCCCTGTTGGCGATTTTCAGTTTTTGATGGCAACTTTTCCAGAGTTCATCAACCCAGGAATCCCCTCTGAAGGGAATCCTGGTCATTTTCCTCCTTTTGGGAATATTGGTGCTTCTTGCATGGCAATGTTGTCCCTTCCTGGGTTAACTGTTGGGTTGCCCGTTTGGTTGTTCTCAACCTCTGTGGTCCCTAATGTCTCAATTATTGGTCAATCATTTCCTCCACCTGAACAACATCATGTTGATTCCAAGGTGGACCTCTCCCCTTCTTAGCCTGTTTCTACGTCCTCATCTTCTACTTCGCCTGGTGAAAGTATGGATTCAAGTAACCCCGTGGCTAAGAAGAAGAAGAAGTCTCATAAGCGAGAGGTTAAAAGTGCAGCTACTGCTTCGAGTACATCTCAGGTCAGGCCACCTTCTGCTCCTCCGCGGAAGGTCAAGTTTCCTTGTAAATTGTGCAAGGATGACCATCTTCTTCGTGATTGTCCTAGCATTCCCTGGATCTTAGAAGTATGGTCTCACGATCTAGCTTGCCCCTCATCATCCTTTGAAGCTCATGGTGATGCTACCCTATCAACTGGAAACGGTAAGAAGAACGAGAAGATTCGATTCTCCTGTAGGCTATGTGAAGGCAACCATCTCCTTCACCTTTGTCCGCTCATGGATAAAGCTTCCACCATTTTGGAAAGTCTTACAACTTCTTCATCCCAACATCCCGTTGGTTATCAAAGGCTCTCTTTAGATCCTCTCCCTGTCGACAAAGAGATTGATTTAGAACCTTCTCTTGTCCATCCTCCTCTTTTCGAGCCTGGCTATGCTAAGCCTGTTCGGGACCAACCATTGGTCGGAGAGAGTGTCAACTTGGGTTCACCACCTGTCGATCAATCTCTATCGGAAGAGCATCATGCTCATGTTCTTCTCGTCTCATCAAATGCTCCTGTGTATGAAAACGAATCTCCTATCCCCGATGATCTCAAGAGTCCTTCTTCGGAGCAGGGGAAAAATCATACGATTCCCCCACCAAGTATTTCAGTCACTTCCTTCGACTGGAGTCACCTGACTGCTTTCTGCCTTCCATCTTATGTGCATTTCCAGATTATAGTACATGCCTATGATAAGGCAGTACCTGGCACTGTCTTTGATGAGGGTGCATCTGTCAGTCTTATGCCTTCCACTACTTGGTAAGCTTTGGGCTCCCCACAGCTTGTACCAGTCGCACAGAATTTGATGGCGTTTGACGGAGGAACCAGTCAACCATTAGGGATCCTTGACGTACTGGTTACCCAAGGTGCTTTAGATTTCAGTCTTCTCCTTGGACGTGACTATGTTTATGCCATGGGGGCCCTTGTCTCTTCACTTTTCCATGTGGTTTTCTTTCCACATGATAGAAGGATTGTGACTATCGATCAATTATTGTTCTTTAGTGCCCTGGTGCCTCCTGCGCAATTCTCATCCCCTCTTGGTTTTTATCCACCAGTTGTATCTCCCCCACCGTAGGTCAACTATGTGGCTACTTATCCCGTGCCTGTATCCAGTGATGCTGCCATCGTGCATAGTGTCCTGGGGGCATTGGGTCCTAACTTCCAAGACGTTATCCTTCCACCGGGAGTGGCACTCTTGGAAGCAATGACTTCCTGTTCATTATGATGAAGTTCATTTGGAGCATAGTTTGCTTTCATATGTCAAGCTCCTTAAAAAATGAAACTGGGTTTGGTCGGAGCATAGTTCGCTTTCCTATGTCAAGCTCCTTAAAAAATGAAACTAGGTCTCGTCGGAGCATAGTTCACTTTCCTATGTCAATCTCTTTAAAAAATGAAATTGGGTCTGGTCGAGCATAGTTCCTGATCTTGTGTCAAGCTGGTTAAAAAATGAAACAAGGGTTATGAAGATAGTTCTTTTACTGTGTCAACCTCATTAAAAAATGAAACAACTCCCTTTTCAAATCGAGTCTTTTGATTAAGATCTCATAAAATACAAGTCGAGTATTTCCAAGATCTCGAAAGTGAACCTTCATTCCATCCACTTTGTTGAATGCAATGAAGCTTGGGGGGCATGTACCTCGTTTTGCGTCATTATGTTGGGGGCATGCGAACTTATAACAAGCATAGTTTTTAATTTCAAGCTTGTGTAAACATGAAACCAAATCCAAGCAGAGTTCTCCATGGTTCAAGCTTGTGTAAAAATGAACCCATGCCCGATGTACATCTTGTGATTGCTGTCTTTATTCGCTAAATTCTCTTAGATGAGCCTTGGTTGTTTTCATCCCATCGCCACCATATCTTTGGCCGATCATGTGCTTTCACTTGCTTGTTTTCCTTTCCCGAGGGAACGCAGTTAAGAGTGGTTTTGTTAGCCAGCCTCTTGACCATTACATTTTTTGAGCAGTTCCACCATTGCTGGAACTAGTTGCTACCCATTATACCACTTGTTCCTCTAGGACGAGTCATCTTTAGGCTCCTTTCTGACTCGTAAAATATGAAAAGATTGCCGAGTATCTTTTTCCCTTTTTGACTCGTTAAAGAGAATAAAAATGGAGGTCTACTTTCAGCTCTTTTCTGACCGTCTAAATATGAAAAGATTGTCGAGTTATTCCTCTTGACTCGTGAAACGTAAATAAGAGGCGGTCGCCTTTAAGCTCTTTTTTGACCATGTAAAGACAAAAATATCGTCGAGCCCTTGTGGTTTTAGGCTCATTAACGGTTACGAAATGACATGATTTTAGTCGCTTTTTTACTTTTTCAGGTCGAAGTCACTAATCATGAAAATTACTCCTCGATCGTAATGGTCAGGTGGTTCTTTCGAGCATTGTTTTATACTTTTTCAGGCTCGAGAGACACAACTTTATGAAAAAGGAAACCCCTAGAGTTTACTTTTCTGCTGTCTTTTCAAACTCTCTAAACATGAAAAGACACAGAGTTCTTCCTTTGTCATACTTGTTAAAACTTGATGACATTGGATTCCGTCGAAATCAAGTTTTACAAGCATATGCTATCCCCATCAAGCTTGTTAATAAAAATAATTGGGGTACTAGCCAGAAATGCTGGGGAAAATTGAACCAGAATCATTGTCGTGTTGGCAGTATGTCGCTCTTGAACATGGCACCTATTTGCATTTGTGTCAGGGTGGGAACATCTCATCTCATTTTTCACTTGCCTCCATGGGTTTGGGTGATCCTATTTGAAATCTCATCTGCTCTTTGCCTTGTCACCATGACCTATGATTGATTGATGTCAAATAATGTCAAGTCCATTGTCGTGCCACCGATATGTTCAAGAGAAGTTGACCTCTGCAAACTATCAAACTCCCTCTGATAACTCACATAATCTTGATTCACAAAACCATTATCTTCCTCTGTCTCACGTCGATGATGTGGGAAGCACTATGGCCTACCTTCGGTCAAGGTCACTTCCTGTTGACTTCAGCTCATTATCTAGGAAGCTGATCTAGAGACTCCCTTCTAGTGCCTTGGAGCCTACATGCCTCAATCACAGGTTCTTCACATTTGGTGCGAGGTTTTCATCATTGGCCTTCAATCTAATGATTCTATAGGTGTTCGACACCGGCTCATTGATTCACACGCCGTAGATTGTACCTGTAGTACCTTGAGGGCCATTGTCATTATTGGTGGTACCTCTCACATCTGTTAACAACTTTCACCATTGGCTGGTAATCAGACGATGTTCCTGCATGTTTGAATTCGACTCCTATATTCGCATGCTTGAATTTATAATTTGTTCGGATGAAGATGGAACACAAGACCCTGGATTTTGTCTGTTGGGATCTAGGCTGTGATTTTGTGGATTATTATGATTATTACATGACTCATTCACTGGATGGCTGCGACCATGCCTGGGTCGATTTATTGATCCTCACTATATGGTTGCGCCCATACCTTGGATCTAGATTATTGTGTACTCTGCTATGGATGGCTGCGCCCATACCACATATATCATGTATTTGAGATATCAGTTGTACTTCTCCACACAGGTTTTTCAGTGGCAGTGTTTTTGGTTGGACATGTTATCGTAAAACATTTCACCCCTCTCTCTCGCTCGGGCCTCATGCTTTAGGGGGCATCTGTTACATAGCGATTTTTCACCGTCCTTGCTACCCCTCTCCCGCATCTTGGAGGACTCATTCAGGGACCTATGAGAAGTGACATGGCCTACAAACACTTGCATTGCATTCCTTTGAACATGAGTTTTGTTTGCCCTGAAGACATATCCTACTAAAAACCCCTAAAAATAGCTCTTTTTCCATTGGCGCAGTTCCATAGTGTAGCCCTCGTGCCAAGGGAGCAAATCCTCCAATGAGGGCGCGCCAGTTGGCACTCTGTCATAGAGTCACACCCGTGCCAACCATAATCAAAGGTGTTTTTTATCAAATAAATGGTGGAAGTTTCGTCCTAACAATTCCTGGACTGTTATCTATCTTCAGTTGGGTGGTTTGGCTACGGATTTCCATAGTTAGGAAGTGGTTTGCCACCTCTCATGGAAGCTTCCTTGTTGATATGGCCAATCCCATGATTATTGGCTATGATCCCAACTCCCCTTCCTCCATCTATAAAAGCTTGCCCATTTTCCTTTGCAAACTATTTCAAGAGTTCCAGAGATTCAAAATTGCCAAAATTTCCAAGAGCTTCATGCTGCAAGAGCCTTCTTGATTCCCATAAGGCCAAATCCAAGCAAGGAGATTATTGTACAAGATCCAAAGAGAGAGGCTTGTCCTTATTCCCGATAGGCTTTGTGAGACATATGTTGTTGACTACCCGCCAAAGGAGAATCCAGTGTCAGAACTTTGGTTGTATTCCCCTTTGATGAATTATTAATGAACGACTATTGGTTATGTTTCCACTCTTGTTATTATTTGTGATGATGATGAGTTATGTCCTTACTAACTGACATATAGTTGCATATACCAGATTTTATGCTTGTGTTTGTGTTGTTTCGCGTATGTGCAGGTGTCCATTCATGGAGATCGTGAGGATTGTGATCTGCTGAAGCGGAGGAACGAGAGCACCACCTCTCCTACAAACACTAGTGTTGGGATCCAGGTAGCCCTTCATCGATGGTCTGTTAATTTGCAATTACGAACTTGCACTATAGCGTTTGATGATGTTGCTAGACCTAGTCTGGGCTAGTAGGGATCGCCTCTGTCTGCAGAGGGGATTTACCTCCTAAACAGGGCATCCGTGTAAACTTGTCCAAGCGGGTCTTTTGAGGGTGCATGTGTAAACTCGTTCGGGCAAGTCGTTCGAGCGTGTTAGTGTAAACCTGTTCGGGCGGGTCGTTTGAGGGCGTCTATGTAAACTTGTTCGGGCGGGTCATTCGAGGGCGTTTATGTAAACTCGTTCGGGCGGGTTGTCCAGTCAGGTCATTCGAGGGTGCTTGTGTAAACTCGTTCAGGCGGGTCGTTTGAGGGCATTTGTGTAAACTCGTTTGGTCGGGTCATTTAGCGTGCGCCCAGGCACACAAACCTATATCAAAAATGCTAAGTTGTGACTTGTGGTGGGCTTTGTGCACGTTCGTGCAACTCGTTTGCCCAGCTATCCCTTGTGCCTTCATTTCAGTCATGTGGGCACCCATGTAAACTCGTTCGGGTGGGTCAGGTGAGGGCGTCCGTGTAAACTCGTTCGGGCGGGTCAGGCGAGGGAATCCATGTAAACTTGTTCGGGCGGGTTGTTTGGGTGGTTCGGGCAAGGGCGCCCATGTAAACTCGTTTGGGGGGGTCAGGCGAGGGTGTCCGTGTAAATGCGTTCGGGCGTGTCATGCCCCAAATTCGTTTTTCGTTAAATTGGCTGGGTGCGGCACCACCTAAGTAACCAATATATTTCATTGTTAACTTACGTTACGAACTATGCCTTCAACCTTCATTATAAACATGAATTATCATATTAATGTGCGGAAACCATTAATAACAACATGATAGAACAACAGCAAGAATACAATCATATGCAAGAGGACTTCTTTTATTATATATATGAAGATTTTGTACAATGACCGTGATCTAGGCTCCACCATCGTTTCACCTGGGTTGGGCGCCCACCCGTGCAAGAGCACACAGTGGTCTCACCTCAAACTCAACTGAAATACAATATACAACTGAACACAAGTTTTCCTTTGCCCAAAAGGGCGGGCGCGCCTGTGCACAACACACACCAACCGCAATCCAAAACTTGTTCCATGTCCGGCGGGTGGGCGCCTTAGAACGCCCTTCACCCACACCTTCAACCGCCTTTACAACCTTCGTGCAGCCCATGTACACCGCCTGGAAAGCCGACGCATCCCTTGCGCCTTTGCTGCAGCCCTGCACTACTCGCACTTCTTGCTTGAGCGATGGAAGATGATGAGTGATGATTGATGGCCGAATGCTCCAACTCCTTCACATTTTTATACCCTTCGTAGTGTGGAGGTCTCGCCCATGCCGACCCCTCCACATACTTCCAAGCAACGCATCCTCAAACGTTGTGCAATGTCACCATATGGTCAGCTCGCCCTTTGTTTGTCTCGCTCCATGGTCGGCTCATTCGGCAAGTCCTCCAACTCGCCATATAAACCCATGAACGCCAATTCATCCACACATGTGCCTTGCCTTTAGTTGCTTGCGGTTCTTCTTTCATGCCTTAGTTGCATCGCAAGGAGGAAGCAACGCGCGCCCGGTCGCCCAATGACTGCAGGACGTTACATCCTAACCCACTTGAAATCATTGTCGCCCTCGACAATCCCGACTACCTCAATATCTTCCATTCATACTTCGCAATCTGATTCTTCCATCCCCAAAGTGAGTCCTCTGATTCCCAGCTATCTTCCTTCGGCGCATTATTCCATCTGACAAGATACTCCCATTTCATGTGGCAACCAATCCCTGTAGTTTTGAAGCTCAAATTCTTCTCCAACTACAGTCCTGGCTTGTCCACAATCCCGATTGGTTCTCTCTGCGGTTCAACTCTCTTTAGATGATCAACATCAAGTCTGCATCTCTTCAACTAACTCATTTGAAAAAATGAATGCTTCATGTGCATATGGTGCGAAAGCTCTAGCTCATAAGCAAATTCCCCCTCTCTCTTCCTTACTCAGAATGGTCCCTCATACTTCCATGTCAGTTTGCTCGCAGTCCCCTTGGCTGACTGAAACTGCTCCCCGGTAATTCTGAGAAACACCATATCTCCCACACTGAAGTGCGCATCCCGTCTTCCTTGATCAACATATTTCTTCATTCTCCTTGCAACATCGTGCAAGCGTAGCCATGCCAACTCCAAGGTCTCCTCCCAAGCCTTCATGAAGTTCTTCACATAAGGACTCCTCAAAAAACCTCCTGTCACTACGGTATGTGGTGCAACCGACATCTGCCCATTCACCAACTCAGATGGACTGTACCCCATCGTAGAACTCTTTTGAATATTGTAGCTAAACTGAGCAACATCCAAGAGTTCAGGCCAATTCTTCTGATCAGCTGTCACATAATGTCTCAACTAATCCTCCAGCAAAGCATTGATCCTCTCGGTTTGCCCATTTGTCTGTGGATGGTAGCTCGAACTCATCAACAATTCTGTCCCTACTAACTTGAATAATGTGGTCCAAAATCTACCTGTAAAATGTGGATCTCTATCCGACATGATGCTTAATGGCATCCCCCAATACTTCACTATGTTATTAAATAACAACTCCACAGTCCACTCGGCTCCACAAGGCATCTTTGTAGGAACAAAAATAACATACTTGGAAAAACGATCAATCAGGACCATGATCCCATTATACCCCTGAACTTGTGGCAAAGAAGTGATGAAGTCCATCGAGACACTCATCCATGGCCTCTCAGGAATCGATAAAGGCTGCAATAATCCTCCTTGTCTCTGAGTATCCGGTTTGTCCTGCTGACAAATGATGCATGTATGTACATACTCCTCCACATCCTCTCACATCTTCTCCCAAAAGAATCCTCTCTCCAACAATGCCAAAGAATGACACTGCCCTAGGTGGCTAGCCCATGGAGAATCGTGGCACTCCTTAAAAAGGTGCCTCCTGAGTCCAGATGACTTTGGAACATAGAGACAGTTCCCAAAGAACAAGAACCTGTCTCATAGAAAGAAATTTCGTGTCTTCCCCTCCTTTATATGCTTCACTATATTTTGCGCCAAAGTATCGGTTTTAACACTTTCCTTGAGCTTATTCTGCATCTCTTCTGACATCCGAATTCGACTCCTACTCCTTTCTTCCCAATCTTCACCCTCCAATGCTGCAAGTTGTCCCTTCCTACTAAGGGCATTTGCTACCGCATTGTGCCTTCCCTGTCTATACTTAATAGTCATGTCGAACTCTGCCAAGAAGTCCTACCAATGAGCTCGCTTCGCAGAAAGCTTCAGTTGTGATGCAAAATAACTTGCTGCAACATTGTCATTCTTGACAACAAACGACTTCCCAATCAGGTAATGCCTCCACACATGAAGACAGTGAATGATTGCAGTCATCTCCTTCTCATGAACCAGATACCTTCGTTCTCTATCCTACAACTTCCGACTCTCATACGCCACTGGATGCCCATCTTGCATAAGAACCCCTCCTATGGCGAAATCTGAAGCATCAGTGTGTACCTCAAATGGTCTATCGAAGTTACGCAACTTCAGTATCGGTTCTGTAACCATCTTTCTCTTCAAGTCATCAAATGCCTTTTGACATTTATCCGTCCAACACCACCTCTTGTCAGTGTCGATGTCACCTTAGATTACCCCTCTACAAACTTCCATTGGTAGTTGGTCATGCCCAAGAACACCCTCATATCATGGAAATTCTTTGGTTCAACCCAGTCCTCGATCGCCTTCACTCTGTTCGGCTCCACCTGTATGTACCCTTGACCAACAATATGCCCAAGGAACAGAATCTTGGTCAAAGCGAACACACACTTAGACTTCTTCAAGTACAATTGATTTGCCCTCAGTGCCTCGAACACCATCGCCAAGTGCTTCTTATGATCCTCCATGTTGTCACTGTACACAACTATATCGTCCAAGTACACTACTACGAATGAATCCAAGTATGGTCGTAGGACATCATTCATCAAAGTGAAAAACGTAGCAGGAGCGTTGCACAACCCAAATGGCATAAGAAGGAACTCAAAGCTACCATACCTTGTTACTATCGCGGTCTTCTTCTCGTCTCCTTCAACTATCTGCACCTAATAATGCCCATGCCTCAAGTCTAGCTTGGAAAACACTCGGGCTTTCGCAAGCTTGTCAAAGCAATCAACAGTCAATGGCAAAGGATACTTGTTCCTTACCGTCTGCTTGTTCAATGCATGGTAATCACAACACATTTGTAGTTCATTCAAATCCGTCTTCTGCGGGAAAAATATCGGAGCTCCATAAGGGGACCTTGAAGGTCTGATGAAACTTGCATCAGCTAACTCCTTTAGCTGTAGTTTCAATTCCTCCAACTCAGGTCCTGACAATCGATAAGGTGCTTTAGCCGGGGGTTGCTTTCTTGGCTCAAGCTCAATGCTATGGTCCACTGTACGCCTTGGTGGAAGTTTCTTCGGCAGCTCATCAGGCATCAAATCCGCATATTTGGTCAGCACCTTAGAAATCTCGGCTGGAATAGGCGTCCCCACTCTATCACCTTCGACTCCCTTGAACATCACCGCATATGTCTCCATATATGATTCCTTCATAGCCTTCTCCAAACTAAGTGTAGAAACATGCTGCACCTTGACTTCCCTCCTTTTCCTATGAGTGGGCAAAGTCCAAGTTTGTGCCTGTCCAACCAGCACCGCCTCATCACAGAAGGGGACAATAATAGCCCTATTTCCCTTCAAGAAATCCTGTCCGAGTATCATATCAAAGTCGTTCATCTCCATCACTATGAAGTCCAACTGACCCATCCAGTATTTTATCTGCACAGGCACTTCGTGTGCCAAACCCGCCACTTTAGCTCTAGAGTTCACTGCCTTGACTTCCACATTTGATGGGAAGATCATCATTCGAACCTCTTTTTCTAATCATGTCATCATGAAGTTATGATTGGCCCCTGTGTCCACGAGAGCTTGAATGGTCTTTCCATGAACCATCAAGTCTACGAAACCTAGATTGTTCGTCCATGATTTCTCCATAACTTTACCCTGCATACATGTCTGTTCTCTGTGTTCATCATCAAGCAACGACTTCACCACCTGTGAACTTGCTCTGATACCACTTGTCATGCCCCTAATTATTTTTTCGTTAAATTGGTTGGGTGCGGCACAGCCTAAGTAACCAACATCTTTCATTGTTAACTTACTTTATGAACTATGCCTTCAACATTCATTATAAACATTAATTATCATATTAATGTGCGGAAACCATTAATAACAACATGATAGAACAAAAGAAAGAAAACAATCATATGCAAGAGAACTTCTTTTATTATATATATGAAGATTTTTTACAGTGACCGGGAGCTAGGCTCCACTGGTGTTTCACCTAGGTTGTGCGCCCACCCGTGCAAGAGTGCACGATGGTCTCACCTCAACCTCAACCGAAAAAAATATACAACCGAACACAAGTTTTCCTTTGCCTAAACAGGCGGGCGCGCCTGTGCACAACCCACACCAACCACAATCCAAAACCTATTCCACGTCTGGTGGGTGGGTGCCTTACAACGCCCTTCACCCGCACCTTCAACCACCCTTACAACCTTCGTGCAACCCCGTGTACGCCGCCCGGCAAGTGGGCACATCCCTTGTGCCTTTGCTGCAGCCCTGCACTACTCGCACTTCTTGCTTGAGTAATTGAAGATGATGAGTGATGATCGATGGCCAAATGCTCCAACTCCATCGCATGTTTATACCCTTCATCCTATGGAGGTCGTGCCCATGCTGACCCCTCCACATACTTCCAATCGACGCGTCCTCAAACGTTGTGCAATGCCACCATATGGTCGGCTTGTTCAGCAAGTCCTCCAACTAACCATATAAACCCATGAACGGCAATTCATCCACACATGTGCCTTGCCTTTGGTCGCTCACGGTTCTTCTTTCATGCCTTAGTCGCATCACAAGGAGGAAGGAGCGCCCACCCGGTTGCCCAATGACTGCAGGACGTTGCAGGGCGGGTCAGGCGAGGGCATCAATGTAAACTTGTTTGGGCGGGTCGGGCGAGGGCATCCGTGTAAACTCGTTTAGGTGGTTTTGGGCAGGGGAGTCCGTGTAAACGCGTTCGGGCAGGTCGGGCGAGGGCGTTAATGTAAACTCGTTCGGGCGTGTCAGGCGAGGGCATCCATGTAAACTTGTTTGGGCGGGTCAGGCAAGGGCGTCCATGTAAACTCATTCACGCGAGTTGGGCGAGGGCGTCCGTGTAAACTCATTCAGGCGGGTCAGGCAAGGGCGCACCCCGGCACATGAGCCTGTATCAAAAATACTAAGTTGTGACCGAGGATGGCCTTTGTGCACACTTGTGCAGCTCGTTTGCCTGCCTCTCCCTTGTCCTTTCGTTTCAATTGTGTGGGTGCCCGTGTAAACTCGTTCGGGCGGGTTGTTTAAGGTCGTCCATGTCAACTCATTTGGGCCGATAGTTCGGGTGGGTCGTGTAAGGGTGTCCGTGTAAACTCATTCAGGCAGGTCGGATGAGGGTGTCCATGTAAACTTGTTCAGGCGGGTCAGGCGAGGGCTCGCCTGGGCGATCGAGCCCATATCAAAAATGCTAAGTTGTGACCCGAGGTTGGCTTTGTGCATGTTCGTGTAGCTTGTTTGCTCGGCTCTCCCTTGTCCCTTCGTTTCGGTCGTGTGGGTACCCATGTAAACTCGTTCGGGCGGGTCATTTGAGGGCGTCCATGTCAACTCATTTAGGTGAGTCATTCGGATGGGTCGGTCGAGGGTGTCTATGTGAACTCGTTTGGGTGGGTTGGGTGAGGGCACACCCATATAAAAAATGCTAAGTTGTGACCTGAGGTTGGCTTTGTGCACATTCGTGCAACTCGTTTGCCTAGCTCTCCCTTGTCCCTTCATTTCGGTTGTGTGGGGGCCCATGTAAATCTGTTCGGGTGGATCGTTCGGGCAGGTCGGGCAAGGGGGTCTGTGTGAACTTGTTCAGGTGGGTCGGGCAAAGGCACCCATGTGAACTCATTCCGGCAGGTCGAGTGAGGGCGCGCCCAGGCGAATGAGCCCATATAAAAAATGCTAAGTTGTGACCCAAGGTTGTCTTTGTGCACGTTCGTGCAGCTCATTTGCCTAGATCTCCCTTTTCCTTTCGTTACAATCGTGTGGGCGCCCAAGTAAACTTGTTCGGGCAGGTCGGGCGAGGGCATCTGTGTAAAATCGTTTGGGCTAGTCGGGTGAGGGCGTCCGTGTAAACTCATTCGGGTGGGTTGTTCAGGCAGGTCGGGTGAGGGTGCCCATGTAAACTCATTCGGGCGGGTTGGGTGAGGGCGTCCATGTAAACTCGTTCTGGCAGGTCAAGCGAGGGCGTCTGTGTAAACTCGTTTGGGCAGGTCATTTGGGCAGGTCGATAGAGGGCATCCATGTAAACTCGTTCAGGTAGTTTTGGGTGAGGACGCCCGTGTAAACTCATTCGGGGAGGTCGGGCGAGGGCATCCACGTAGACTCGTTCAGGTGGGTCATTCAGGCAGGTCGGGTGAGGGCATCCGTGTAAACTCGTTCAGGCGGGTTGGGTGATGGCGTTGATGTAAACTCGTTTAGGCCGGTCAGGTGAGGGTGTCTGCGTAAACTCGTTCGGGAGGGTCGGGCGAGGGTGCACCCGGTCACATGAGCTCGTATCAAAAATGATAAGTTGTGACTTAGGGTGGCCTTTGTGCATGTTCATGAAACTCATTTGCCCGCGTCTCCCTTGTCCCTTCGTTTTAGTCATGTGGGCACCCATGTAAACTCATTCTGGTGGGTTGTTTAAGGGCGTCCATGTCAACTTGTTCAGGCAGGTCGGGCGAGGGCGTCCATGTAAACTCGTTCGGGCGGGTCGTGCAAGGGCGTCCATGTAAACACGTTCGGGTGGGTCGGGCGAGGTTGCACCCGGGCAAACGAGTCCATACCAAAAATTCTAAGTTGTGACCTGAGGTTGGCTTTGTGCACGTTCGTACATCTCTTTTGCCCAGCTCTCCCTTGTCCCTTTGTTTCGGTTGTGTGGGCACCCATGTAAACTCATTCAAGCGGGTTATTGGAGGGTGCCTGTGTCAACTCATTCAGGCGGGTTGGGCGAGGGCATCTGTGAGAACTCATTTGGGCAAATCAGGCGAGAGCGCACCTCGGCAAACGAGCCCATATAAAAAATGCTAAGTTGTGACCCGAGGTTGGCTTTGTGCACGTTTTTGCAGCTCATTTGTCGGGCTCTCCCTTGTCCCTTCATTTTGGTCATGTGGTTTCCCATGTAAATTCGTTTGGGCAGGTTGGGCGAGGGTGTCTGTGTGAACTCATTCGGGCGGGTTGGGCGAGGGCACTCGTGTGAACTTGTTCGGGCGAGGGCGCGCCTGGGCGAATGAGCCCATATAAAAAATGTTAAGTTGTTACTCGAGGTTGGCTTTGTGCACGTTCATGCAGCTCATTTTCCGAGCTCTCCATTATCCCTTCATTACTGTCGTGTGGGCACCCAAGTAAACTTGTTGGGGCGAGTCAGGCGAGGGCATCCGTGTGAACTCGATCGGGTGGGTCATTCGGGTGGGTTGGGTTAGGGCGTCCATGTGAACTCATTCAGGCGGGTCGGGCAAGGGCGCACTCGGGCGAATGAGGCTGTATAAAAAGTTCTAAGTTGTGACCCGAGGTTGGCTTTGTGCAAGTTCATGCAGCTCGTTTTCCCGGCTCTCCCTTGTCCCATCGTTACGGTCATGTGGGCACCCATGTAAACTCGTTTGGGCAAGTTGTTTGAGGGTGTTCATGTAAACTCATTCGAGCAGGTCAAGTGAGGGCATCCATGTGAACTCGTTAGGGCAGGTCAGATGAGGGTGTGCCTGGAAAACGAGCCCATATAAAGAATGTTAAGTTGTGACCCGAGGTTGGCTTTGTGCACGTTCGTGCAGCTCATTTGCCTGGCTCTCCCTTGTCCCTTCATTTTGGTCATGTGGGCACCCATGCAAACTCATTTGGGCAGGTCGTTTGAGGGCGTCCATGTCAACTCGTTCGGGCGGGTTGTTTAGGCAGGTCGGGCGAAGACATCCGTGTGAACTAGTTCGGGCAGGTCGGGCGAGAGTGTGCCTAGGCAAATGAGCCCATATCAAAAATGTTAAGTTGTGACCCAAGGTTGGCTTTGTGCACATTCGTGCAGTGCATTTTCTTGGCTCTCCCTTGTTCCTTCGTTTCAGTCATGTGGGTGCCCATGTAAACTTGTTCGGGCGGGTCACTTGAGGGCATCCATGTCAACTCGTTTGGGCGGGTCGGACGAGGGAATCCATGTGAACTTGCTCGGGTGGGTCAGGCAAAGGCACGTCCGGGAAAATGAGCCCATATAAAAAATGGTAATCTGTGACCCGAGGTTGGCTTTATGCTCATTCTTGCAGCTCGTTTTCCCAGCTCTCCCTTGTCCCTTCGTTTCAGTCATGTGGGCTCCCATGTAAATTCGTTCAAGTGGGTCGTTTGAGTGTGGCCATGTTAGCTCATTCAGGCGGGTCGGGTGAGGGCGTCCGTGTGAACTTGTTTAGGTGGGTCGGGCAAGGGTGCGGCTGGGCAAATGAGCCTGTATCAAAAATGCTAAGTTGTGACCTGAGGTTGGCTTTGTGCACATTCGCGGAGCTTGTTTTCCCAGCTCTCCCTTGTCCCTTCGTTATGGTCGTGTGGATGTCCATGTAAATTTGTTTGGGTGGGTCATTTGAGGGCATCTGTGTCAACTCATTTGCGTGGGTCATTCATTCGTGTCAGGTGGGTCATTCAGTTGTGTCAGGCGAGGGCGTCTGTTTGAAATCGTTCAGGGCGAGAGGGCACGCTCGGGTGAACAAGCCCATATTAAAAATGCTATGTTGTGATCCGAGGCTGGCTTTGTTCACATTCATGCAGTTCGTTTGCCTGGCTCTCCCTTGTCCCTTCATTTCGGTCATGTGGGCACCCATGTAAACTCATTTGGGTGGGTCGTTAGAGGGTGTCCGTGTCAACTTGTTCGAGCAGGTCGAGCGAGGGCGTTCGTCTGAACATGTTCGGGCGGGTTTGGGAGAGGGTGTCCGTGTGAGCTCGATCAGCCGGGTCAGACGAGGGCACACCCGGGTGAACGAGCCCATATAAAAATTCTAAGTTGTGACCCGAGGTTGGCTTTGTACATGTTCGTGCAGCTCATTTGCCTAGCTCTCCCTTGTCCATTCGTTTTGGTCGTGTCGGCGCCCATGTATATTTGTTCATGTCGGTCGTTTGGGTGGGTCGGGCGAGGGCGTCTGTGTGAACTCGTTCGGGCGGGTCAGGCAAGGGCATCTTTGTGAACTCATTCAGGTGTGTAAGGACCCGTGATCTAGTTGACTTCCTTCATGTGAAGTGCTAGCAGCTTAGACCAAGATGTGAAAAGTTACATGTGAAAACGGCGCATGGATGGTTGAGCGAAGGAAAACTTATAGTATGGGGATGAATTACAATGCCCACGGGTGACCTCACATGTACAACAATTCGGGCGAAAGGTTGGATGGCCAACCATAAGAATTGACATTATGTGAGGGCATAATTCATGTGGTGGACGAGTCAGCTAGGCAGCTCGACTCGCCCAACCGCTCATATAAACATAGCGATGTGTTGGAGCGAAGGACAAGCATTCGAAGGCACATCATTCAGTGATCAACAAGGAAGTGTGAAGAGAAGGTGAAAGTTGTAGAAAG
Source organism: Pinus taeda (assembly GCA_000404065.3). Lineage (NCBI taxonomy): Eukaryota > Viridiplantae > Streptophyta > Pinopsida > Pinales > Pinaceae > Pinus > Pinus taeda. The sequence continues at coordinate 35,072 of APFE031464986.1, read as the reverse complement.
GAGGTGCAGTTCTAATGCACCTGCTCTTGGGCAGCATTACACAATGAATGCACAAGTCTTGGTTATCAGGTGAAGGCATGGGCGTGGGTCGCGCCCACTGTTCAGTGAGACACATGGGTGGAGCCTTGGGTGAAGGCACCTGTCATGCAAAGGTGAACACGATGAAGTCTCGGGTGAGGTCACCGGTCTTGCTTGGCATTTCGGTTGAAGGCTCAGGTAGGCATGGTGTGTGCAGCGCCTGCCCGCCTGTTGGAGAGTTGGGTGGAGAGTGCGGTGAGGTGTTCGCCCAACGATCATAGAAGCAGGTGGAGGGTGCACAAAGGCGCTCTCCCGTGGGGTGAAATGAAGTGTTGCTTGGTGAACGAAGACACGATACGAAGTTTGGTTAAGGAGTGTGGTTGGCGGTCGGTGTGAGGGTGCACCCACCCAACTCGAGCAAAGAACTCGGTTGGCACACGAAGGTGTTGCCTGTTGTAAAATTGGCTAAGTATGAAACTTGGTGTTTCCAAAGTATACTTCTAAACATTGTAAAGTTGTATAATATATTGAAATTGGGCAGACTCATTGTTCAGGGAGTTTCCCCTCCCTATATACTGTGCAATTGTGTTCTTCATGTATAATTGTTGTGGATAATGAATGTGTATGGGTGTTCATTAGTATAAAGGAACAATAATAATACTTGGTTGATAAAAACAAACTAAGTAGACAAATGGTTATTCGTAGTCCATGAACATAAGTATTGGTGAAAAGAAAGTGTTCGGTGGTGCTACACCTCGCCATAAGTAGTTGAAAGACTACCGCGGGCCTGGGGGAATGACAGGTGGTATCATAGCAGCTGATTCAGGCATTAAAGGTTGAAGCTACTACACACCTACACTGAAGTGCAGGTGGTATTAGAGCTAATGATTAGGGAGCTGATCGGGTTGACAATGAAGTACTGATCCCACTACACTATCGTGACATGTGGTATCAGAGGAGGTTCACAGTGGGTGAAGACGGTGTATTGAAGTTGATTCAAGCTTGAAGAAGCTTGACAGTTGGTGACAATGAAACAGGCACTTGCAGGTGAAGGAAGCTAGTTTCACATACAAGTGGAATAAGAGCTGGTTTAGGTTGTAGGGAACTTGGTGAAGCTGGTGGATGGTCTATACTAGATGACAAAGGAGGAAGCTGTTAGCAGAAATGGCAGGTGAATCTCAGGTTGGAGAATCTAGCCGTATTGCGACAGATGATTTCCTCGAAAAAGTATTGGAAAGAATGGAGGACTTGGAATCTTACTGGACTATGAAGATGAATTTGGTCACGAAATACCAAGAGGCTAATTCGAAGATGAGGGAAGAATTCGATGAACTCCAAACTCAGAGTGAGTACACTGACCTTAAGTGTACACATCTTGAAGATAAAGTCAAGGAGATTGAAGAAGCGAGAGATTGAGGTTTGGTAGAAACATTGAACTTGCAGAAATCTCTAGATGAAGTCAAAGATGAGATCGCGGTGTTGAAGAGGGTCATGAGGCATAACTCAGGTGGAGGAGTGCCTCATGTGAAAGTCAAGGAACTGGAATCTTATGATGGTACAAGGAGTGCAAAGATTCTTGGCAATTTTCTTTGGGATATGGAGCAGTACTTGGAACGCTTGGGTCTATCCGATGATGAGACAAAGGTGAAGGTAGCTGCTCAGTTCTTGACGAAGGATGCTAAGATGTAGTGGTGAAGGAGGATGGATCAAATTTCCAATGGCAGTGCTAATGACATAAATTCATGGGATGACATGAAGAAGGCTTTGCAAACCCACTTCAGTCCTCAGGATGAAACATGGGAATCAAGGATGAAGATTAAGTTTATAAAGCAGACAGGGAACCCACAAACATATCAATGGGAGTTTGCAAGTGCAGTTCTGGAACTTCCTAACATGGCGGAGAGAGACAAGTTGTTCAACTTCATTACTGGATTGAAGCCTTGGGCAGAAATGAAGTGAAGAGGCAGAAGATTAAGAAACTTGAGGAAGATTTTGCTGTTGTGGATCGATTGGTGGAGCATTATGGTGAGACTTTTGATGAGAGGAAGAAGAAGTCCGATAAGTTGAAAGAGAAGAAGAAGGATCATGCTTCGAAATCGGATGATCAGACGAAGACGAAGAAAGCCTTGAAGTGTTGGATATGTGTTGAACCACATATGGTGAAGAATTGTCCTTCAAGACCAAAAGTGGTTGCTATTTCATAGTCTAATACGAAGAATGAAGAAGCTTCTATGGGGTTGATGCAGATTCTTGGGGTTGCTACTACTACAGAGGTGGTCTCTCAAAGAGATCCCGAGAGGAATAGTTTGGAGTAAGTTCGGATGAAGATTGGCAGTGCTGATATACTCACTATAGTGGATAGTGGGGCTACTCACAACTTCATGAATGAAGATACTATGAGAAGGATTGGGCTGAATTTTGTACCAGTGAAGGCACAAATGAAAATAGTGAATTCTCCTCCCAATTGTGTTCTTAGTGTAGCTAAAAGAGTGGACACAACACTAGGTGAGTGGATCGGGAAAGTTGAATTCACTATAGTGCATATTGATGACTATGAAGCTGTGTTAGGAATGGAATTCTTGAAACAATATGATGCTATGATTGTTCCACATTTGAAGAAGATATACAGTTACGATGGAAGGGAAGATGTACCCATCAGTTTTCCAACCATTGGTGCAAAAAGACCTAATTGTAAGCTGGCAGTGATGTAGATAGAGGAAGAGAAGCGCATGGAAGACATGAGTAAGCGATTTTCTACTGTTGAGGCAAAGCTTACCAAGCAGTCATTCGTTATCAGGACACTATCTGATAGTATCTTGGATTTGTCAAGAAGGCTAGAGGACGTTGAGGATGATGATGATGGCGAGGAGGTTTATGTGAGACTGAATGTCCGAGAGGAGGATCGGGTTGCATATCTACAGAGGATGGAGATAGAGAATCCTGACAGATGGATTGAGCTTATTAGTGAGGGTGAGCCTTCATGCTCTACTCCCTCTACATCTTCTTAGATGACATAGAAGATGGGGCTCATTGTTAGCTACTCATGGTAGTGAGTCCTTAAAACAGGTTGAGTAGGTATGCCAGATGGTGCAGGAATGGTTCGACATTAGCATCATGACATGTTGCACACGGGATGGAGTTTCCATGGACCTGAGCATGGGAGAGATTCTTGGTGAGTCTAGGATGTGGCAAAATCTGAGAAAGACTAGTTGTTACACAGTAATTTGTCACTGTTTGTCACCGTCCCTGTTACCCCTCTCCCACATCTTGGAGGACACATTCCAGGACTTGTTAGAAGTGACAAGACTTGAAACCACTTGCATTATTCACCTCTAAACATGAGCTTCATATGCCCTTAAGACATCTCCTGCTCATTGCCCTTAAAAACAACCCTTTTTTCATTAGCACTGGTGCCCTGTGTTATGCCCGCGCCAATGGGGAAAATCCTATTGAAAGGGTGCGCCATTAGCGCTCTGTCCCAGAGTCGCAATCGCGCCAACAATTTTGGGCAAAGTTTTGAACTAATCAAACCTCCGAAGGTTCTGTCCAACTCATTCACCAAACTGATTCCAAGTTGAGTGAGGATGGTTTGGCTTCGAATCCCCTTGGATGGAAAGTAGTTTGCCACCATTCCATGGAAGTTTCCAAGTGATGAAGCCAAAACCATTATTCTAGGGGATTGACCTTATCTCTTCCTTTTCCTCTATAAAAGCTTGTCTCCATGGCTTGAGCAAGCTAGTTCTGACTCTTGTGGCAATACTTGTGCTGAAAGGAAGATATCAAAAGATTGGAGTTGAAGCCTTCTTTGTATCCATAAGGCTTTACCTAAGTAAGGAGACCTTTTTACTAAAGAGAGAGAGAGAGCTTGTCCTTCACCCCTTCAAGCTTTTGCAAGACTTGTGTAGCTGAGCACCCAACCAAAGGAGGACTTGATGTCAGGACGCTGGTTGTATTCTCCTTTGTTGAATTATTAATAATAGATGACTATCATTATGGTTCCATTCTCGTTGTACTTGTAATGGTTGATGTTAAATTATATCCTTCCTGACTGATGTAGAATTGCATATATTAGATTTCATGCTTTTGTTTGTGTTGTTCCCTTTGTGTGCAGGTGTCCATTCATGTGGATAGTGGAGGATCGTGACCGACCAAGGCAAAGGAACGTGGGTGGCAGCTCTTCTACAAACTAAAGCGTTGGATCTCAAGTAGGTCTTCATCACCTACCTTTTATTTGCAATTAGGAACTTGCGTGATAGCATTGTTTGATTGTTGCTAGATCCGTTCTGGGCTAGTAGGGATCGCCTCTATCCGTAGAGGGGATTTACCTCTCCAAAAATTTGGCGACTCCACTGGGGAGTTCGGCTTGTTGTTTAATTTGTAAACTTAGATGGAGTCTGAAACATGGCCAGATAGCCTTCGAAACACTATTGTTTGTAGTAGTGAAGTAGATCAAAGCCGCTTTAGTCGATCTCCGGTTTGGTTTACGAACTAAACAATTTGGAGTTTGTCTTGCCTCTGGTTTTCTTTTGTTTGCTTGCTTAGATAAGCTTTTGGAATTGCATTTCTTGCTGCCCCTGTGCTTCTTGACTTGCTTAGAGATTGTGACCCAAGCCCTGGACTGCGTATTTTTCTTTTGAAATTGGCAAACTTTGTTAGCGCGGTTTTTGCCTTCATAGTCGCGCTAGTGGCCCTTGTTGCTAACTGACAACCCGCGCCAATCCCTATTTAGCGCGAGTTGCAGCTTGACAGTCGCGCTAGGCCTTTTAGTTTTTGGTCCACTTGTTTTGCTTGCTGTCTGAGCTTGGATTTGCATTTTGCCACCTCTTTTTCAGTTGTTGGAGTGTGTTTAAGCCCTGTTTGACTGGTTCTCAACCTCTGTCCTTCTGGTGTTTACCTCTTTCCATCGATTTCACACCTCAACCCTAGGGAATCTAGTGGCCATGTGTGTCGAGCCTCCCGTGGGAGTTTTGGGTTCTTTGATCATTCGGTTAACCTTGTGATTGCTTTTCACACTTTCTTCAGTGATTGTTGAAGTGTTTTTGAGTGGTTTCCGAACAACTTGCTCTTGTTTGCTTGGATTTCATACTAGCCTTGTTTGAGCTTAGATCACATAGCTCGTACAAAGCTTTGTTTTCCTTTCGATTTGGAGAACTGTGTTAGTGTCTTTGGATTTCATTGTGTCTTCATTGAGTGAATTTGCTTATTTTCTCAGTGTTGTTATCTTTCAAAATTCATTCTAGTGCATTGTGCTTATAGAAAGGAAAATCAAATAATCTCTTTTGCATTTAATAGTGAATGGAATAGAACTTTTTGTTATTCGCATTATTGAAAAGAAAAAGTTTTGTTTATTTGCCATTAGCTGCATTAGGGTGTTTGGTTGATTGTGTTCATTTTGTTTGATTGAAACTCTTAACCTTCTCGTAGTTAGTATTCATCAAACGAAATGGCTTTCTTTCGCATGTAGCTTGCATCTAGGAAATTGTGAAAGATCACATATGGTAGGGCCTTAAACTGAAACTTAACTAAAGATCAACCATAAAATAAACCAAATCAACTTAAAAACGCATTGGAACATAACGCAAACATTCTAGAGGTCTAGGCTAGAGACGTGCTCCGGCGTCATTCAACCTAGTCACCTTTGTTCTCACATCAAGGTTGGGTGATGCCTCCTGGTGTGGTTCGATTGTGGTCTAGTACGGACTTGGGCTCCCACGTACTATCGCGTATATATGGGGAGAATCCACTAGGTTTTCATCCTTAATCCATAGGAAGCCGTGTATGCCGCCTTACAAGCCGTAATGCACCGAACGCAGCATTCGAGAAGATCGACTGCAGTATGGAAAGTCCTTGGTTTTCATACGATTGCCAAGGTGTATAAGTAGTTTTACAGATTGTCTGGTAAACCCCTTGCCTAGTTTCTCCAGAGTAGTCACTTTTTGATCCTTTTCGGACTCTGTAAAAGAGAAGGCTCTATTGAGCATTTGTCACTTCGGGCTCTTTAAACATTCGAAGGCGACTAGAGTCATCTTTTGTCCTTTTCTCGACTGTTAAAACATGAAAAGGTCAAGTTGTGTCCTAATGTCATAAAATTTATTCGACCACGATAAAATTTACCTTGGTAGATCTTGTTTGCGTTTAGTTTTGAGTAGGGTCTCTTATCGTTAGTTTGCTTAGGGTCTTTGTTTGATCATCCTGGCGGATCCATCGACTCCATCTCCTGTCCCAAGTGACCAAGGGTCTCCATCTTCTGTTGCCCCTGAGACACCGGTTTGTGACGCTCTTCCTATTGTACCGAGTATCCAACCGTTGAACTTTCGAGCTCCAGAGGATGAGCTTTACGACTTTTTTTGGAACCCTGTTTGGGAACCCTCTGAAGAGGACTTTCCCACCACTCCTGTTGGTGTTGCATCTCTGATGGCTTCTTCCGATATGGAGGATACATCTCCTATGTCGAGTGGAACGCCCGTTATGTTGAGTATCGATACTCCCATTTCGGCTACATCCCCAATCATCTCTACGCCCTACACCGTTACACGTCTCGGTATCACGGTGCCGACGTAGTATAGATCTTTGAGGGATGCTGTGAACTCCGCGGCTTCCTCTTCTATGTGGGATCAAAACATCGTCCCTACCACAGGACCATTTGTTTCCCAAGTTCACCATACTGCTGTTACAGCAGTCCCAACCAATTCAACCGTCTGTGTCGCGTCGTCAACTCCAATTGTTAGTGCCGTTACAGCGTCTTCTGCTGTCACTTCTGCCGCAGGCCCATCTCGAGGTCCGGCACAAAGTGGTAAATCGAAACATACTGCTAGCGTTGTGCACCCCGCAAGTGGTGCCCCTCCTCCTTCCGACCCTATGACGGAAGAGGAGGCATATTCTCAGTATTTGCATAATGTCCAGAACCCAGGTGGGCAAGGCCCATATTATGATCCTAAGAATCATTATTTGTATACCTCCTTACCTGAAGAGCCTTATGTGGAGGCTTCCGTTCCATTGAGCGTGGCTTGGGGGGCTACCAGATATGGCGATGGCCAGTACCATCAAGGTCAAGGATAGCCATCTCAAGGACCACCCTACCAGGGTCAACAGCCTTACTCGTAGCCTAATCATGGGCATCAGTATTATGGCCATAATTACCCAGGTCAACAAGGACGCCCGCAAGGACAACCCTATCAGGGACAACCTTTAGCCTCTAGTGGTCTGTCTTTCACGTATCTTGGGCAACCTTCTGGAAACCCAGGACAACCCAATGCTCAGCAAGGACAACCCGGGACCCAAGAAGGCTACCCTTCGGGGCAACCCTATGGAAACCAGGGACAACCTTACAGTCAACAAGGTCAACCCGGAAACCAGCAAGGCCACCCTTCTTGGCAAGGGGGCCAGCCTTACGCACAGCAAGGCCAGCCTACCACTCAGCAACCATCTAGTCTACAAGGAAAACCCTCGATTGCGCAAGGGCAGCCCCTCGCTCAGCAAGCTCGACCTTCTGGGCGAACAGGGCCGTCTCAGATCCGACCAAGACAACCTTCCGGCCAGATGGCCCAGCATGCAGGTGGGTACCAATCCCAGCCTCCTTATTTAGGTGGGTATCAATCCCAGCCTCCTTATTCAGGTGGGTATCAATCCTAGCCTCCTTATTCAGGTGGGTATCAATCCCAGCCTCCTTATTCAGGTGGGTATCAATCCCAGCCTCCTTATTCAGGTGGGTACCAATCCCAACCTCCTTATTCGGGTGGGTACCAATCCCAACCCCCGTATTCAGGTGGGTATCAATCTCAATCTGGTCATCAAATGCCGCCTGGTTCCCAGGCTCAGTATGGATACCAGCAACCCCAGGGGTAAAATCAATATACCCCGTATCAAAATTACCAGCAGCCGCAGGGCAACCCTTATCAAAATTATCAACAACCTGCTAGCCAGTATGGTAACCAATGGGGCGCTGGGGGGCAGAACCAGTATCAGAAACCCGGTTCTGGAAACAACCCTTATGGAAAAAATCCTTCTGGAAAAGGCCCTTTTGAACCTGGTCCATCGGGACAAGGCTAGTGGGGGCAAATAGGAACTGGGTGGAATTCTGGCTCTACTTCATATCAGGGACAAATGTCCTTTAACCTGCAGCTACCATTTCTAGCGACGTTGGAACTGCCCAATGTGTCAAAGTTAACAAAAGACCCCATTTTACATAATCCACAATGGCCGCTAGTTCCAACTAAGATACCTAGTGACTGTCCCAGATTCGATGGAAAAGTCGGAGAGGACCCTCAAGCTCATGTAATGACGTATCACTTATGGTGTTCATCTAATTCATGGCTCGATGACTCGATTCAGCTTCGCCTCTTTCAGAGGACTCTCACTAGTTCTGCCACTAAATGGTATATTGAATTGACCCGCGCGTCATTTCAACATTTCAATTCGTTGGCCATGGCATTCCTTACTCACTTTCAGTTACCCATTCGGTACGAGACAGGGACTCACCTCCTTACGTCTCTTAAGCAGGATACAACTACGCATATCTTCGATCATATACATGAATGGAGAAGGCGTCGCAGGTTGATCAAGTTTTGGATTCCTGATCAACTCCTCACTGACTGGTTCACGACTTCCTTTGTCCCTAAGATTGCACGGGACATTGCTATCGGAGCCTGTGTGACTGAAGAGCAAGCAATCGCGCACGCTCAGTACCTGGAATTAGTTTACTCTCAGTCTGGTACCTTGTATGAGTATTTTCCGGACACCGCAAGGCCCGGTACATCCAAGGCTCTGCTGAAGCCATCTGTCAATGGAGTCATTGGCTCTATGAACCCGGCTTCTAAAAAATCATCGTCGAACCCTGGGAAGCAAAAGTCAAGTGCATCCAATGAAAACACTTCTCAGGGTGGTTTAAATTTTGGTAACACTTCCGAGGTCAACGTCGTCCAGTCCACCACGGCAGGAAAGGCCTCAAAAGGAAAGAAAAAGGAAAAGGGGAAAGGGAAAAATAAATCCAAGCAACCTAAACAGGAATCCTCGAAACCTCCAGCCGAGGAAGGAGCTAAGTACAAACCCAAGTATCCTTGCCTCATTTGTGAGGAGGATCACTATACTAAGGACTGCCCCAGGCGGTCCGAAGTTAGTCATTTATTAAAGGGTGCCCCTGGGGTTCCTGTGGTTCTTAAAGAACCCTTTCCCTCTCAGCAAACTCAAATGGTGGCTGATCCGTCTTCTTCTCCCTTCGGTTCCCCGGTCTTCATGGCTGGATCTATTCCCGTCCATGTAACGACTTGAGCGAAGGAGTATCCGCCGTCCGCCGGGAAGGAGCCAAAGGTTCCCTCAAGTGCTCCTTCGTCCAGCTCTGGTCCCCTCCATATCAAGAGACCGAGTACTGAGACGAAAATCCGACCCCCTCCTAAAGGGGTACTCAGAAGATCTTCTTATAATCCGAATGCTCGTGCTACCTAGCACTATAGCATCGTAGAGGACTTAGTGCAGGCTCCATCGGCTATGTCCGCCTTAGAGGTTCTTCAGAGCTTCCCCCCCTAGAGGAAGTCCCTGCTATCGACCATCGGTGGCATCGACCTAGTGGACTCGGATCTGATAACCTTCGACCTCGAGAGCCATGTTCCTCGACCGCCTCATCAGATTTCTTTTCTCATTCGAGTCGTCATCAATTCCAAAATGATCCATCGTACAGTTATTGATGAAGGCGCATCAACCTGCATTATGTCTATTGCTTGTTGGAAAGCGATCGGGTCCCTGACTCTGAGCCAGTCTCCAACGACCTTGGAAGCTTTCGATGGGAGAAAATCCCGTCCTTATGGTATTCTTCAACGATTACCAATCACCTTAGAAGGGAAGACTGTGGAAGTAGAAGTTGAGGTTGTTGACGCAAATCTCACATATAACCTCCTTCTGGGCCGGAGTTGGACGTATGCCATGCGTGCCATGGCTTCATCCCTCTTCTGTGTCATTCGTTTCCCTCATCAAGGGAAAATTGTCACGGTTGACCAGCTTTCTTTCTTCGCTTCCTCTTCTGAGGGGAATGTACCATTCGTTGAGCATACCTCTGTTCCGTTTGAGAGTGTGGGAGCCAGGCTCTTCAAAGAACCCGCCCTTATGGGTGTTTTCTCCCTCCCACCTCCCAACCTCACCTCGATCTCCATGATCTCCATTCGTTATGATCCTTGGGCCCTTCCCCCCATCGACCAGATAGAATCTTGGGGTGAGGAGATGCTGTTGAGTCCAGCTGAGCTCAAGTACATCGAAATTGTTGCTGCATTGGCCCCTCATGATCAACCCATTGCTTCGAGTGGGGCTCTTGACTCAGATGATTTTCCCCCCTGGTTTGGAGAATACACCTCCTCGGATCCATTAAAGGAAATATTTTCTTCTGATGAGGCTATCATAAAGACTATGTCTCTGGAAGAATGTCTGTGGCCCCCTCTTCACCACCATTCCTCCTTTCTCCCTACCCTCCGGGAAACACTGCTTTGTATCGAGCGGTTTGCTCCATGTCTCCCTTCTCAGCCTCTTTAGACGCCTATCCAGATTTACCATACATCGTCTAAGGGGAATTTAGGGAACATTACGCAAACGCAACCCATCGACATCTCTGTTAAGCCAGGGATTGTCGAGAACATTTATATAGGAGTCACTTGCACTCCTGAGGAGATTCGGATATACATCGCAATTTTCCACGAATTTCGTGATGTTTTTGCATGGTCCTATGAAGAAATGCCCGGTATTGATACATCCATAGTAGTGCACGAGATACCTACGTATCCCGGGGCCAAACCTGTTCGTCAGCGTTTGCGTCCCGTGCACCCCCATAAGGCGGTAGCTATCAAAGCAGAAGTTGAAAAACTTCTTAAATCTGGATTCATTTATGCTATCCCACTAACAGATTGGGTCTCAAATATTGTCCTTGTAGATAAAAAACAGGGAACCATTCGCGTCTATGTCAATTACCGCGACATTAATCGAGCTTGCCCAAAAGACAACTACCCCACACCGTTCATTGACCAACTCATTGACGAGTGTGTGGGAAGCGAAATATATTCTTTTATGGACGGCTTCTCTGGTTACAACCAAATTAATATCACCCCCACTGATCAACATAAGACGGCCTTTATCTACCCGTGGGGCACTTTTGCTTACAAAAAGCTCCCCTTCGGTCTTAAGAATGTCGGCGCTACCTTTCAGCGTGCGATGTCTTGTGCCTTCCACGATATCCGGCACATCGTACAACCTTACCTAGATGACCTCCTCGCTCATTCAGCTAATCGCGCGGACCACCCATCACATCTTCGTGAAATTTTTCTTCGCTGTCGACACTATAATATCTGATTAAATCCGCATAACTGTGTCTTCTGCGTCGAATCCGGTCGACTTCTTGGGTTTATCGTCTCCTGAGAGGGCATCCGTTTGGATCCCCTTAAATTTGAGGCAATTGTGAATCTTCCTCCCCCTGCTACTTTGCGGCAATTGCAGATCTTGCAGGGAAAAGCTAATTTTCTAAGACGATTCATCCCAAACTATGCTGAAGTGGCAAAGGGTTTTACCCGGTTACTTAAGCGTGACACCCCATTTCGATGGGATGCCATAGCCGAGGAGTCTTTTGCTCGTCTCAAAACTCTCCTGGTCTCCGTCCCTTTGTTGCGGCCTCCAAATTATCATCGTGACTATACATTGTATTTGGCCGTTTCCGACACCACCATCGGTATGGTTTTGGTCCAAGACGGCGATGATGGCATCGAACATGTCATTTATTATCTTAGTTGAAACCTACTAGATACAGAGACTCGATATGCATATGTCGATAATTTGGCCCTCGCTGCTGTCTGCATTGTCCAACGATTCTGTAACGGTGATCTCAGATTGCAACCCCATGACCTACATTCTCTCACGAAAATTGCTGGGGGGCAAATACTGAAAGTGGATCGTCATCCTCCAAGAGTTTGACTTGGAATTTACTGCTGCCAAGTCCAAGAAATCACTTGTCTTTGCTGAACTCTTGTGTTCCTTGCCATCCGCCGCTACTTCCTCTCAGATAGAGGAGTCTATTCCAGACAAAAATCTTTTCCTTATCATCACCCTCGATCCTTGGTACGGGGACATCATTGTCTACTTTCGGACGTCCTCCTTCCATCCTGAGACTTTGAAAGACGATCTTCGACAGATTCGTCACCAAGCCCAACCATATCGCATCGTTGGGGACACCCTGTACCGCATCGGTGTTGATTCGGTCCTTCGTCAATGCTTAACCTTCGAAGAAGCTGAAAGATTTCTAAATGACTGCCACTCTGGTGCTTGTGGCGGTCACATGTCTGGATATGCCACCGCACAGAAAATCCTCCGTGCTGGCTACTTCTGGCCTTCCATTTTTAAGGACTGCATTCTTGTTGTCCGTTCTTGTCACGAATGTCAGATTTACCAACGGACGATGCGTGCGCCCCCTGCCCCGCTGCACCCCGTTGTAACCGTCGGTCCCTTTGCCAAATGGGGCATCGATTATGTGACATGTAACCCTCGCTCGGCCGGGGGGCATGGTTAAATCATCTTTGTTGTAGATTACTTTACGAAATGGGCCAAGGCGATGCCTACATTTTCTGAAGACGGTCACACCACGGTGCAGTTTCTGTTTAACCATGTTATTTCATGGTTCGGAGTTCCACAAGCCATTGTCACTGATCACGGAAAACATTTTCATAATCATATGATGGCTGAGTTAACAACCCAACTAGCTCTTAGGCATGATAGTTCGACTTCGTACTATCCTCAGGCAAACAGTCAAGTGGAAGCCGTGAACAAGGTCTTGGTCACGATGCTTCAAAGAACTGTTGGCATGCACAAGTCTAGTTTGCATTTGATGTTGTTCTCCGTTTTGTGGGCCTATCGGACCTCCGTGAAGGATGCCACCGGTTTCACCCCTTTTTAGTTAGTATATGGACTGGAGGGGATACTTCCCATTGAGTGTGAGATTCCTTCACTCAAATTAGCCGTCGAGTTACTCCCCGATACTACTCCTGTAGAAGAGTGGCTTCTTTACTTGGAACGGTTGGACGAGACACGTCGTCTAGCCTCCCTGGCTATCGAAGCTCAAAAGAAGCGAGTGAAAACTCACTTCGATAATGGTGTTAATCCCCCCTCTTTCATTGAGGGAGATCTAGTACTGCTCTACGATCAAGCTAACAATAAGCTAGGGGCAGGAAAACTCGAGCCAATGTGGCATGGGCCCTATATTGTGAAAATAGTTTTACAAAAGGGTGCCTATGAGCTGATAGATTATGAAGGTAATCCCCTGGACAGGCCCCGCAATGGGCTGTATCTTAAGAAATATTATGCCTGAGTCCAGGCACTCTCTTTTCTTTTTGTACATGCATATGCTTTTAAGAGTGTGTTGTGTGCATGCATGTTTATTTAGTTTTTATCTCAGTGTGTCGGCGTGATTGCCACTTATTGTGTTTTTTGCTTCTTGAACAGATGTCTGGATCGCCTTACGTTGGTTTCGTTGATGGCGCTTCCCGCAGTACTCGCAATCTGTCATCTGCGGCATGGGTCATCTACGATCCTCATGGTGAGTTAGTAGATATTCAAGGGGTGTGTATGGGTTGTACAACGAACAATGTGGCTGAATATAGTGATGTAATTAAATTATTAGCCGGGGCAATTAACCTTGGAATCCGCTCATTGGTTGTAAACTTAGATTCGCAACTTGTAGTCCACCAGCTCAACAGACGATATTCCGTCAGAGATCATTGCATTTTAAGGTTGTATTTACGTGTTAAGTTATTGGAAAGAGATTTTGATTACATTACTTATCATCACATTCCAAGAAGACTTAATGCAGTAACGGATGCATTAGCTAACTATGTATTGGACAGACATTTGCACAATATGTAAATCAACATAATACAGGAAGCATAAGATACAATAAAAACACCATGTATATATATATATATATATATCGTGTGGCGCACTGAGGCGCTCAAAAAATAGAATGTACATGTCTGGATAGAGTCTGTGTTCTCCGTACATCTGAGACACATGTCTCTCAAAAAATATATGCAGAAAATAAAGCCTAGGAGCCTAAGCACAGTGGTGCTCATGATAGCACATCACTGCTCGCACCAATTGTCTCAACAGATGATGGACGCAAGTCGGCACCCCTACTGTATGCCTCTGGTAAGAAAAAGGAACATCTGCCAATATGGCATAACCGGGAATCCCTTGGGCAAGCCCCTCGAGATTCTGTATCAACTCCTCCCCCATGACACCTCCTGCCTGTGGGTCGGCTGCGTGTTGGCCTCTTCATGCTGTAGGGGATAGCTTGGCTAGTCGCTCTGGGCCCACATCTGCATACACATATAACCATCATTAGAACAGGCATGTATCAAAAAAGACAAAAAAAATGAAAAACATCAAAATCAAGGAGTACATACCTAGCTCCTCCTCCCATTCCTCCCCCTCTGGTAGTGGAAGGTCTGGGTCTCCCATCAAACTAGTCCCTGCATACGGCCAATCCTGGATCACGATCAGCTGTCGTCGGAGCCATATGAAGAACTCGGGATGCCACGACATCTGCTGGCCTCCTCCTCCTCTAGGCATCAATGCTGCCCAGCGAGCCATTCTAGGCTCTTGTGGCAATGGATCTGCCACCACAACTCTCTGAATCTGGAATAGTGGTATTCGTTCCAGGAAGAACGATACCACGATCGAACCATATGCAAACTGTTTCATCTCCGCTCGCTTGCAATTGGTGAGCTTCCTCTTAATGTTAGTAGTCACCGCTGCAGCCCAGTTAAAGATGGTCGAACTGAGGCATTCAGTCTCTAGGATCAGGTGGTTCTTGCTGGCCTCATGGGGCGCTTGTACCCCAGCTACACGTGTGATGGTGAAGAGGATGGCTTTCAGAGTCAAATCACGGATGGTGTTGATTAACACCTTAGCACTCCGCTGCCGAAATTGTGCTTCCGGGCACACTCGAGCTTTCACTTCACCAACCTTCTCCCCAGAAGGTCTACTACCTGTTATAATAAGAACCGCCCCTCTCCGTGACAATCTCGTGATGAAGTATACATCGGAGACCTCGAGCTCTAAAGTCTGATTCCCCAGACGAAACACTTGGTTGTCTACGTCCCACGCATTAATGATAAACTACAACAACTCAGGTTGCGACCGCATGTATGATGTGAGGAAGAATTTCTTAAGCCCACAATCCCTCTGGGCGTTCATGCACCCTTCATCCTTAATGGCTGAGGCATCCACAATGTCATTTTCTCACTCTTTCCACTATGCCACCATTTTGACCTGTTTCCTGCACCCACAAGGACAAATTTGCCTTTATTAGGACATTGGACAAATTCTAATCCAGAGAAATTTCAAGATGAACGAGTAAAAACATGTAAAATGTTGGGTCGCGTAGTTAGCGCTACTGTTTTTAAAACAGCCGCGCTAATGGCGCGGCCGCCTTGGGTATTTCACCCCATTAGCGCGGGTCCGTGCTGGATACCCGCGCCAATGGGGCGAAGCCCTAATTTTGAAATTCCCCCTTGCTAGGGCTCAATCAGGAACTAAATGGATTAAAAATGGTATGAAAATGAAGCTAAGGGAAGCGCCTCTTACCTGTAACTGACAAGGTCGCAAATGGTTGCACGGATTGGTCGTAATCGCCGCCTGAAGTTTGCCTCCCAAATGGGTCCTTTTCACTCTCCAAGTGGTAAAATGGTAAAAGTAATTCTAATTTTACATTTTCACCCTATTTATCAATTTTTTAGCTCATTTTTTGGTTTAAAAGGGTCATTTTTGAATATTTTAATGAATTTTTGGTCGAAAATGGGTTTTATGTTTACTTCTTGTGCAGCGACAGGTCTTTTACGCAGCTTCGACGGTGAAACGAGTTGTATTTTATAATTTTTCGGACTCGGTAAATACACAAAAAAAGTCACTTTGGAGTCATCTTTTAGCCCTTTTCTGACTCGCTAAACGTGAAAAGATTGCTGAGTTATTCCTCTTGAATCGTTAAACGTAAATAAGAGGCGGTCATTTTTGAACTCTTTTTCTGACCGTATAAAGAATGAAAAGATCGTCGAACCCTTGTCGTTTCAGGTTCGTTAATGGAAATGAAACGATGTGATATCGGTCGCTTTTTTACTTTTTCAGATCGATGTCACTACTTACGAAAAGTACTCCTCGGTCGTAATGACCGGGCGGTTCTTTCGAGCATCGTTTTATACTTTTTCGGGCTCGAGAGACACAACTTTACGAAAAAGGACACCCCTGGAGTCTTCTTTTCACTGTCGTTTCAAACTCTCTAAACATGAAAAGACGCCGAGTTCTTCCTTTGTCAGACTCGTTAAAACTTAATGGCATCGAATTCCATCGAAATGATGCTCCTCAAGCATATGTTATCCCCGTCAAGCTTGTCATCCAAAAATAACCAGGGTACTCGCCAAAATTGGTGGGGGAATAAAGGAATCATAATCGTCATCATCGACAGTATGTCTCTCTTGAGCATGGCACTTTCTGCATTCGTGTCTGGGTGGGGACATCTCATTTCACATTTGCCTCCATGGGTTTGGGTTATCCTATTTGACCATTCATCTGCTCATCGTCTTGTCATCATGACCCCTGATCATTTGACCTCAAATACTGCCAAATCCGTCATTGTGACGCTGATATGTTCAAGAGAAGTTGGCCTCTACAAGAATACTCAACCTCCCTCTGATATCTCACACAAAACATATTGACTCTTTCCGTCTCGTGTCGATGATGTGGGAAACATTATGGCCCACCTTCGATCAAGATCACTTCCTGTCGACTTCAACTCATTATCCAGGAAGGCGACCTAGAGACTCCCTTAAGGTACCTTGGGGCCTGCATGCCTCAATGGCAGGTTCTTTGTGTTCGACGTGAGGTTTTCATCATTGGCCTCCGATCGGATGATTCTACGGGTGTTCGAGACCGACTCATTGATTCACACGTCGTGGATTGTACCTATTGTACCTTGAGGACCATCGTCATTCTTGGTGGCACCTCTCGTGTCTGTTAACAGTTTTCATCATTGACTGGTAATCAGACGATGTTCATGCATGTTCAACTTCGACTCCTATATTCACATGCTTGAACTTGTACTGTGTTCAGGTCGAGTTGGAGCGCAAGACTCCGGATCGTGCATATTGAGATCCGGGTTGCATTTTGTGGATCATTGTAATCATTACATGACTCATTTATTGGATGCCTGCGACCATACCTCAGTCCATTCATAGATCCTCATCAGATGGCTGTGTCCATGCCTAGGATCCAGTTTTATACTCTGTTACGGATGGCTATGCCCATACCACACATATATCATGTACTTGAGATATTAGTTGTACTTCTTTTTGTAGGTTCTCTGGTGGCAGTGTTTCAGTCACACATGTTCTTGTAAAGCACTTCACCCCTCTCTCTCTCTCAGGCCTCATGCTTTAGGGGGAATCTGTTACACAGTAATTTGTCACCGTTTGTCACCGTCCCTGTTACCCCTCTCCTGCATTTGGAGGACACATTCCGGGACTTGTGAGAAGTGACAAGACTTGAAACCACTTGCATTATTCACCTCTAAACATGAGCTTCGTATGCCCTTAAGACATCTTCTGCTCATTTCCCTTAAAATAACCCTTTTTTCATTAGCGTTGGTGCCCTGTGTTATGCCCACGCCAATGGGGAAAATCCTATTGAAAGGGCGCGCCATTAGCGCTCTGTCCCAGAGTCGCAATCGCGCCAACCATTTTGGGCAAAGTTTTGAACTAATCAAACCTCCGAAGGTTTTGTCCAACTCATTCACCAAACTGACTCCAAGTTAAGTGAGGATGGTTTGGCTTCGAATCTCCTTGGATGGAAAGTAGTTTGCCACCATTCCATGGAAGTTTCCAAGTGATGAAGCCAAATCCATTATTGTGGGGGATTGACCTTATCTCTTCCTTTTCCTCTATAAAAGCTTGTCTCCATGGATTGAGCAAGCTAGTTCTGACTCTTGTGGCAATACTTGTGCTGAAAGGAAGATATCAAAAGATTGGAGTTGCAAGAAGCCTTCTTTGTATCCATAAGGCTTTACCTAAGTAAGGAGACCTTGTCACTAAAGAGAGAGAGAGCTTGTCCTTCACCCCTTCAAGCTTTTGCAAGACTTGTGTAGCTGAGCACCCAACCAAAGGAGGACTTGACGTCAGGACGCTGGTTGTATTCCCCTTTGTTGAATTATTAATAATATATGACTATCATTATGGTTCCATTCTCGTTGTACTTGCAATGGTTGATGTTGAATTATATCCTTCCTGATTGATGTATAATAGCATATATTAGAATTCACGCTTGTGTTTGTGTTGTTCTCTTTGTTTGCAGGTGTCCATTCACGTGGATAGTGGAGGATCGTGATCAGCCAAGGCAAAGGAACGTGGGCGACATCTCTTGTACAAACTAAAGCATTGGATCTCAAGTAGGTCTTCATCACCTACCTTTTATTTGCAATAAGGAACTTGCATGATAGCATTGTTTGATTGTTGCTAGACCCGTTCTGGGCTAGTAGGGATCGCCTCTATCCGTAGAGGGGATTTACCTCTCCAACACTGGTGTAGGCATAAGGATGGACATTCTTATGATTTGAGCGTGACAGTTGGACTGATCACCCGACTAGTTCGAGTCATGAAGGCTAGCAATGTACCAGATGGATGTTGGCATTATGTTGGAGTATCTGGTGACAGTTCATAGGATGGGACGACACATGGTGGAGACAGATGTTTTTACATATGTTGCAGGGATGTTGTAGTGTATGGACTGATTGATATCATGGACCAAGGATGAGGTAGTTGGAGATAATGATCTTGGTGGATGGTTACCGGGACGACATATTGTCGACGACGACAATGACTTCTGGTGGAGGAGGATGTAAGGACCTGTGGTCCAATTGACTACCTCCATGCGAAGTGCGAGCAGCTTAGACCAAGATGTGTGAAGTTACATGTGAAAATGGACATGGATGGTTGAGCGATGGAAAACGTATAGTGTGGGGATGAATTACAACACCCACAGGCCGACCTCACATGTACAACAATTCAAGCGAAAGGTTGGATGGCCGACCATAAGAATTGACATTATGTGAGGGCGTAGTTCATGCAGTGGACGAGTCGGCTGGGCAGCTCGACTCACCCAACCACTCATATAAACATAGTGATGTGTTGGAGTGAAGGACAAGCATTGAAACACACATCATTTGGTGATAAACAAGGAAGTGTGAAGAGAAGGTGCAGGTTGCAGTAAGGAGGCATAGTTCTAATGCGCCCACTCTTTGGCAGCACTACATGGTGAATGCACAAGTATTGGTTATCAGGTGAAGGTGTGGGTGTGGGTAGCACCCACCGTTCGGTGAGACACACCGGTGGAGCCTTTGGTGAAGGCGCCCGTCATGCAAAGGTGAACACGGCGAAGTCTTGGGTGAGATTTCCGGTCTTGGTTGGCATTTTGGTTAAAGGCTCAGGTAGGCATGGTGCGTGGAGCGCCCGCCTGCCGGTTAGAGAGTTGGGTGGAGAGTGAGGTGAGGTGCTCACCCAACGATCATAGAAGTGGGTGGAGGGTTCATGAAGGCACCCGTTGGCCAGGTGAAACAAAGTGTTGCTGGGTGAAAAAAGACATGACATGAAGTTCGGTTGAGGAGTGCGGTTGGCGGTCTGTGTGAAGGCGCGCCCTCCCAACTTGGGAAAAGAACTTGGTTGGCACACAAAGGTGTTGCCTGTTGTAAAATTGGCTAAGTATGAAACTTGGTGTTTCCCAAGGATACTTGTAAACATTCTAAAGCTATATAATATATTGAAATTGGGCAGACTCATTATTCAGGGAGTTTCCCCTCTCTTTATACTGTGCAATAATGTTCTTCATAAATAATTGTTGTGGATAATGAATGTGTATGGGTGTTCATTAGTATAAAGGAACAATAATAATACTTGGTTGAGAAAAACAAACTAAGTAGACAAATGGTTAGGCGTAGTCCATGAACATAAGTATTGGTGAAAAGAAAGTGTTCGGTGGTGCCGCACCTCGCCATAAGCAGTTGAAAGACTACTGCAGGCCTGGGGGTGTGACAGGGTGGGTCGGGCGAGTGCACGCCTGGGTGAACAAGCCCATATCAAAAATGATAAGTTGTTACTCGAGGTTGGCTTTGTGCACGTTCGTGCAACTCGTTTTCCCGGCTCTCCCTTGCCCCTTCATCTCGGTCATGTGGGCGCCCATGTAAATTCATTTGGGTGGGTCATTTGAGGGCATCCATGTCAACTCGCTCGGGCGAGTCGTTCGGTCGGGTTGGGCGAGGGCATCCGTGTGAACTCGTTTAGGCGGGGCAGGTGAGGGCATGCCTCGGTGAATGAGCCGGTATCAAAAATGGTAAGTTGTGACCCGAGGTTGGCTTTGTGCAGATTCATGTAGCTCATTTGCCTAGCTCTCCCTTGTCCCTTCATTTCAGTCATGTGGGTGCCCATGTAAACTCGTTCAGGCGGGTCGTTTGAGGCTATCTATGTCAACTATTTCGAGTGGGTCGGGTGAGGTCGTCCGTGTGAACTCATTCGGGCAGGTTGGGCGAGGGCGTCCATGTGAACTCATTCGGGCGTGTCACACCCCCACACTTGCAATAGTCTTCCAACCACTTATGGCGAGGTGTGGCACCACCAAACACTTTCTTTTCACCAGTACTTATGTTCATGGACTACACCTAACCATTTGTCTACTTAGTTTGTTTTTCTCAACCAAGTATTATTATTTTTCCTTTATACTAATGAACACCCATACACATTCATTATCCACAACAATTATACATGAAGAACACAATTGCATAGTATAAAGGGAGGGGCAACTCCCTGAACAATGAGTCTCCCCAATTTCAATATATTATACAACTTTACAACATTTACAAGTATACTTGGGAAACACCAAGTTTCATACTTAGACAATTTTACAACAGGCAACACCTTCATGTACCAACCAAGTTCCTTGCCTGAGTTGGGCAGGCGTGCCCTCACACAGACCACCAACCACACTCCTCAACCGAACTTCATGTCATGTCTATGTTCACCCGGCAACAATTCATTCACCTAGAAAGCGGGTGCCTCTGTGCACCCTCCACCCGCTTCTAAGATCATTGGGCAAGCACCTCACTGCACTCTCCACCCAACTCTCCAACTGGCGGGTGGGTGCTCTCACGCACCGTGCCTACCCGAGCCTCCAACCGAAATGCAACCAACCAGCGGCGACCTCATCCGAGACTTCACCACATTCACCCTTGCATGACGGGCATGCACCTTCACCTAAGCTCCACCTGTGTATCCTCTGAATAGTGGGTTCGACCCATGCCCATGCCTTCACCTGATAACCAAGATTGCCTGCTTTCACCGTGTAGCGCTGCCCAAGAGCGGGCGCATAAGAACTACACATCTTTGATGTCGCTCTTTAACACTTCACACCTCCTTCTTTTTCACCGAATGATCATCGTTCAAATGTGATCCCAAATGCTCCAACGTGTCCAACAATATATATGAGTGGTTGGGGGAGTCGAGCTACCCAGCTGACTTATCCACCATGTACACCACACCCTCACATCATGCCAATTCAGAAGGTCGGCCATGAAACCTTTTTCCCAAATTGTTGTTCATGCGACATCAGCCCGTGGGCATTGTAATCCATCCCCAGACTATATATCAACCATCGCTCATCCACCTATGCACATTTTTCTCATGTAACTTCGCATATTTTGGACTTAGCTACTCGCACTTCGCACAGAAGGAGTCAACCAGACCAAAGGTCCTTACATCCTCCTCCACCTGGAGTCATTGTCATCCTCAACAATATGCCATCCCAGTAACCATCTTGCCACCAAATCATCATCTCTAACTGTCTCATCCTTAGTCTGTGATATCAATCAATCCATACACTGCAACATCCCTGCAACATATGTAAAAACAACTGTCTCCACCATGTGTCGTCCCATCCTGTGAACTATCATCAGATACTCCAACATAATGTCAACATCTCTCTATCAAACATTGCCTTCTCGTACCCCTGATGTCAACATATCTCTAGTACACTACTAGCCCTCATGACTCGAACTAGTCGGGTGAGCAGTACAACTATCATGCTCAAATCATAAGAATGTCCATCCTTATGCCTACACCAGTCTTTCTCAAATTCTGCCACATCCTGAACTCACTAAGAATCTCTCCCATGCTTAGGTCCATGGAAACTCCATCCCATGTACAACATGTCATGATGCTAATGTCGAAAAATTCCTACACCATCTGTCACACCTGCTCAACCTGTTTTAAGGACTCACTGCCATGAGCAGCTAACAATGAGCCCCATCTTCTATGTCATCTAAGAAGATGTAGAGGGAGTAGAGCCTGAAGGCTCACCCTCACTAATAAGCTCAACCCATCTGTCAGGATTCTCTATCTCCATCCTCTGTAGATATGCAACCCGGTCCTCCTCTCGGACATTCGGTCTCACATAAACCTCCTTGTCATCATCATCATCCTAAACTTCCTCTAGCCTTCTTGAAAAATCCAAGATACTATCGGATAGTGTCCTGATAACCAATGACTGCTTGGTAAGATTCACCTCAACAGTAGACAACCGCTTACTCATGTCTTCCATGCGCTTCTCATCCTCCATCTACATCACTCCCTTAGAATAAGGCCTTGTCACACCAATGGTTGGAACACCAATGGGTACATCTTCCCTTCCATCCTAAATGTATAGCTTCTTCAAATGTGGAACAATCATAGCATCATATTGTTTCAAGAATTCCATCCCTAGCACAGCTTCATAGTCATCAATCTGCACTATAGTGAAGTTTACTTTCCCAGTCCACTCACCTAGTGTTGTGTCCACTCTTTCAGCTACACCGAGAACACAATCGGGAGGAGAATTCATTGTCTTCATTTGTGCCTTCATTGGTACAAACTTCAGCCCAATCCTTCTCGCAGTATCTTCACTCATGAAGTTGTGAGTAGCCCCACTATCCACCATAGTGAGTATATTAGCACTCCCAATATTAATTTTAACATACTCCAAACTGTTCCTCTTAGGATCTCTTCAAGAGACCACTTCTGTAGCAGCAACATCTCCAAGAATCTGCATCATCCCTATAAAAGCTTCTTCATTCTTCGTATTAGACTGTGCAATAGCGGCCACTTTTAGTCTTGAAGGAAAATTCTTCACTGTATGTGGTTCAACACATATCCAACACTTCAAGGCTTTCTTCGTCTTCGTCTTATTGTCCAATTTTGAAGCATCATCCTTCTTCTTTTCATTCTTCTTATCGGACTTCTTCTTCCTCTCATCAGAAGTCTCATCGTAATGCTCCACCAGTCATTCCACAGTAGCAAAAGCTTCCTCAAGTGTCTTAATCTTCTGCCTCTTAACTTCATTGCATGCCCAAGGCTTCAATCCAATAATGAAGTTGAACACCTTGTCCCTCTCTGCCATGTCAAGAAGTTCCAGTACTGCACTTCCAAACTCTCGCAATATGTCTGTAGGTTCCCTGTCTACTTTATGAACTTAATATTCTTCCTTGGTTCCCATGTTTCATCCTGAGGACTAAAGTGGGTCTGCAAAGCCTTCTTCATGTCATCCCATGAAGTTATGTCATCAGCACTACCATTGGCAATCTGATCCATCCTCCTTTGCCACCACATCTTAGCATCCTTCGTCAAGAATTGACCAGCTACTTTCACCTTTGTATCTTCATCGAATAGACCCAAGCATTCCAAGTATTGCTCCATATCCCAGAGAAAGGTTCCAAGAGTCTTTGCACTCCCTGCACCATCATAAGATTCCGGTTCCTTGACTTTCACATGAGGCACTCGTCCACTTGAGTTATGCATCACGACCCTCTTCAACACCACGATCTCATCTCTGGCTTCATCAAGAGATTTCTATAAGTTCAAGATTTATGCCAAATCTCGATCTCTTGCTTCTTCAATATCCTTGACTTTCACTTCAAGTTGTGTACACATAAGATCCATGTAATCGTGTTGAGTCCGGAGTTCATAAAATTATTCCCTCATCTTTGAATTTGCCTCTTGATCCTTCGTGACCAAGTTCATCTTCATAGTCCAGTAAGATTCCAAGTCCTCCATTATTTCTAACACTTTTTCAAAGAAAGCATCCGTCGCAATACGGCTAGATTCTCCAACTTGAGATTCACCTTCCATTTCTGCTAACAGCATCCTCCTTTATGATCTAGTATAGACCATCCACCATCTTCACCAAGTTCCCTGCAACCTGAACCAGCCCTTGTTCCACTTATATGTGAAACTATCTTCCTTCACCTGCAAGTACTTGTTTCACTTTCACCAATTGTCAACCTGAATCAGCTTCAATACACCGTCTTCACCCACTGTGAACCTGTTATGATACCACCTATCACAATAGTGTAGTGGGATCAACACTTCATCGTCAACCTGATCAGTTCCCTGATCATCAACTCTAATACCACCTGTCATGCCCCCACACCTGTGGTATTATTCCAATCGCTTATGGCAAGGTGTGGCACCACCGAACACTTTCTTTTCACCAATACTTATGTTCATGTACTACGCCTAACCATTTGTCTACTTAGTTTGTTTTTCTCAACCAAGTATTATTATTGTTCCTTTATACTAATGAACACTCGTACACATTCATTATCCACAACAATTATACATGAAGAACACAAATGCACAGTATAAAGGGAGGGGCAACTCCCTAAACAATGAGTCTGCCCAATTTCAATATATTATACAACTTTACAATGTTTACAAGTATACTTGGGAAACAACAAGTTTCATACTTAGCCAATTTTACAACAAGAAACACCTTCATGTGCCGATTGAGTTCCTTTCCTGAGTTGGGGGGGGGCGCACCCTCACACGGACCACCAATTGCACTCCTCAACTGAACTTCGTGTCGTGTCTTCATTCACTCGACAACACTTCATTCCCCCATTGAGTGGATGCCTCCATGCACCCTCCACCCACTTCTACGATCTTTGGGTCAGCGCCTCACTGCACTCTCCACCCAACTCTCCAACTCGGAGGCGAGCGCTCTCACGCACCATGCCTTCCCGAGCCTCCAACCGAAATGCAACCAATTGGTGGCGACCTCACCCGAGACATCACCGTGTTCACCCTTGCACGATGAGCGAGCACCTTCACCAAAGCTCCACCCATGTATCCTTCGAACAGTGGGTGCGACCCACGCCCACGCCTTCACTTGAAAACCAACACTGCGTGCCTTCACCATGTAGTGCTGTCAAAGAGCGGGTGCATAAGAATTGCGCCTCCTTGTTGCGGCTCTTTAACACTTTGCACCTCCTTCTTGTTCACCGAATGATCATCGTTTGAATGTGATCCTAAATGCTCCAATGTGTCCAGCAATATATATGAGCGGTTGGGTGAGTTGAGCTACCCAACCGACACATCCACCGCGTACACCATGCCCTCACATTGTGCCAATTCACAAGGTCAGCCATCCAACCTTTTGCCCGAATTGTTGTTCATGTGAGGTTGTCCCATGGGCATTGTAATTCATCCCCACGCTATATATCAACCATTGCTTATCCACCTATGCACATTTTTCTCATGTAACTTTGCACATTTTGGATTTAGTTGCTCACACTTCGCACGGAGGGAGTCAACCAGACCACAGGTCCTTATAGGGCGGGTCGGGCAAGGGCGCGCCCGGGCGAATGAGCCCGTATAAAAAATGCTAAGTTGTGACCCGAGGTTGGTTTTGTGCACGTTCGTGCAACTCGTTTGCCCATCTCTCCCTTGTCCCTTCATTTCAGTTGTGTGGGCACCCATGAATATTCGTTCGGGTGGGTCTCTTGGGTGGGTCGGGCGAGGGAGTCCGTGTGAACTCGTTCGGGCGGTTCGGGCGAGGGTGCGCTCGTGTGAATGAGCCTGTATAAAAAATGCTAAGTTGTGACCCGAGGTTGGCTTTGTGCACATTCGTGCAGCTCATTTTCCTAGCTCTCCCTTGTCCCTTTGTTTCAGTCATGTGGGTGGTTGGAGGGCATGTGTGTCAACTCATTTGAGCGAGTTGAGAAAGGTCGTCCATGTGAACTCGTTCGGGTGGGTTGAGTGAGGGTGCGCCCGGGCGAATGAGCCCGTATCAAAAATGTTAAGTTGTGACCGGTGGTTGGCTTTGTGAACATTCATGCAGCTCATTTGCCTGTCTCTCCCTTGTGCCTTCGTTATGGTCATGTGGGTGCCCACGTAAACTCGTTTGGGTGGGTCGTTTGAGGGCATCCATGTCAACTCATTCAGGTGGGTCATTCGGGCGAGTCGGGTGAGGGCGCACCCGAGAAAACGAGCCCGTATCGAAAAATGCTTAGTTGTAACTCGAGGTTGGCTTTGTGCACGTTTTTTGGGTGCCAATGTAAACTTGTTCGGGCGGGTCGTTGAGGGCATCCGTGTCAACTTGTTCGAGCAGTTCGTTCGGGCGGGTTGGGCGAGGGCGTCCATATAAACTGGTTTGGGTGGGTTGGGTGAGGGCGTTTGTGTAAATTCGTTCAGGAGGGTCGGGCGACGACACATGCGAGAAAACGACCTCATATAAAAAATGCTAAGTTGTTACCCGAGGTTGGGTTTGTGCGCGTTCATGCAGCTCGTTTTCCTGACTCTCCATTTTCCCTTCATTACGGTCGTGTGGGCACCCATGTAAACTCGTTCGGGCGGGTCATTTGAGGGCGTCCTTGTCAACTCATTTGGGCAGGTCATTTGAGGGCATCCATTTAAACTCATTTAGGTAGGTCGTTCTGTGTGAGGGCGCACTCGAGCACATGAGCTCGTATCAAAATTTCTAAGTTGTGACCAGGGGTGGTCTTTGTGCATGTTTGTGTAGCTCGTTTGCTCAGCTCTCCGTTGTGCCTTCGTTTCGGTTGTGTGTGGGCACGCATGAAAACTCTATTTGGTCATGTCAGGTCGGGCTGGGTCATGTCATGTCACATCGTGTGACGGCACCATGAAAAATCATTCAGTTCAGTCGGGTCGGGTCATGTGAGGGCACCCATGTAAACTTGTTCGGTTCATGCTTTTCATGTGAAAAGTGGGCTGGTAATTGAAATGTTTATTTGGTTTTAACTAAAGGATGGCCTTGGGTCATTTGTAGGGCAGTTGATTCTCATCTACTCTCCATCCCTACTTAGTATCACACGAGTGGTAATGTTGGCCATGCTCGCCTTGGTTCCTCGGATGAATTTTTGTGTGAAAGGTGGGTTGGTAATTGAGTTGTTTTTTTGGGTTTGCCTAAAGAATGGCCTTGGGTCATTTGTAGGGTGGCTAATTTTCATCTTCTCCTCATCCCCACTCGATAGCACATGAGCAGTAATGTTGGCCATGCTCGTCCCAGGAGGCATATGTGAACAATTCCCCTTCTGCTCTACAATTTCTTGGAGTTGTATGGGTTGTTGTGGTGTGGCTTCGTGGCTCATCTTGGTCCCCTCATGCCCATCCAAATGATACAAGTGACAAGTTTCCTTTTCGTCTGAAAGGTGAGTTGGTAATTGAGTTGTGTTTTTAGGTTTGCCTGAAGGATGGCCTTGCGTCATTTGTAGGGTGGCCGATTTTCATATTCTCTCCATCCCCACTCGGTAGCACATGAGCGGTAATGTTGGCTATGCTCATCCCGGGAGGCATATGTGAATAATTCCCCTTCTGCTCTCCAAGTTCTTGGAGTTGTATGGGTTGTTGTGGTGTGGCTCCCTAGCTCATCTTGGTCCCCTCGTGCCCATCAAAATGATACAAGTGACAGGTTTCCTTTTCGTGTGAAAGGTGGGTTGGAAATTGAGTTGTGTTTTTAGGTTTCCCTGAAGGATGGCCTTGGGTCATTTGTAGGGTGGTCAATTTTCATCTTCTCTCCATCCCCACTTGGTAGCTGTTGGTACCATTCCATGACCCCTTTTTCCCTCCCAAAACATGACATTTGCCTACCTCTTTTCATCATTTATCTCTCAGATCCCTTGGAAATTGATTAGTTAATAGTCTTATAGTTATTAAATTGCATTGAAATTGATTTAAGGGTTTTATGTTAATGAATTAGGAATTTTTGGCAAAATGACTACAGGAAGTTCCAACATCCTGTAATTGGTTTATCGTTTGACATGTGGCATGACAGCTAGGCTAGATCGAAGGGTAGGGATGAAAAGCGGAATGTCCAAGCATGGACGAACACCTATCTCGCAGCAGAATCAACCCTCCTACATGTGCGGCCAACGAAGGTCAACTATGGCATGTTGGTGACAAAGGCAACAACAGCACGCATTCCAAATTGATTTAAGTTTTGTTTCCTTTTTAAATCAGTTAGGATAGAAACATTTTCAAAAATCGTGATGTGGTAAAAGCGGCAACAGCCTGCTCGTGAATGTACATCCGTTTTCAAGGGATGTAAAACCATATGTAAATATAGTTCTGAACCGGTTGTATAAGGATTCTCATTGTCGTTGTTTCAAAAACAGAGTTTCGATTTTAATATCAAAGACGTGCATTACAGCCACGATTTCGTTGTGTTGATTTGGTAATTGTTGGATAACAGTTCAGTATACCTGGAACGCGGACGGGCCCTGCGTAACGTGGTATACTGTTGTTTTATTTCATTTACAGTTAAGGTATTAATATGCACAGTGATTCAAATCGATTTATGTTTATGATATGCTTATATGTTTATGAATGTGCTTGAATAGATTATCACCTGGATCGTGAATCATATCCTGTAAGGGATTCGATCTGTTGTTATCTTGTAGAGCATTGTCATGAACTTTATGCTTATGATTTCCATATATTTTTATCTTGCATGACTGTTAATGAATGTTGAGTATTCGCTGAACAGAGGTTTTATGTATGATGTCTCTGTAAGGGGACTAAAATCTTGAATTGCAGTGATACACAGCATTTTGGTTTGTTAAATGAATTGAATCTTGGTTGATAGTAATACATAGTGTGTTTTAGTTTGATAATGAATCGAATGACGACATTAGGAAGATTAGACTTAGATAATGATCCTTTATGTCTATATACTTTAGGTGTACGCCTCTAAGTCTATACACCTTGGTCGATAATAAATATAGCATAGTTTAGCACACTAGATAGGACACTACATTTTGGCGCCGTTGCCGGGGACGCGTACTTAAAGGATTTAAAAAAAAAATCAATAAACAAAAATAAACAAAAACACAGTTAGAAATCATGTTCATTTATGCCTAGGTTTAGAGATAGTCGGGGTAGATTCATAAAAACCCCCCGCCATTCAAAAACTAACCCATCATCATCAGGACCAGACTCTTTAAGGAATTCAACACCAGCTGAGGAGAACATCATAAAAGAATTAGAGGATAAACAAAAATCAGGACAAAGACTTACTCTCATCGAAAGGAAAACTTTATTAACACATAAATTGCAGAAGAAGGACTTTCCTAGGTCTTCCACACAAGGAGAAAGTAGCACAGTGACTGAAAAATCTTTCTTTAATCTCCTCTTTGAAACAAGTGACTCTGACACAGAGAAACCTATTAAAATGGCCGAGGAAGGAGATGGATCAGTACCACATCAAGGACATAGAGACGAAGAAGAGTCAACTTTTCCTTTTCCTATACATGAACCACTAGAAGATGATGAGATCAAAATGAAGAACATACCCCCATCAGTGCTACCTAAATTTTATGGTATGGCTTCAGAAGATCCGGACTCATTCTTGTTCGAGTTTGACATTGTATGTCGAACATATGGCTATACTGATGATGCCCATAGGCTTACACTTTTTCCAGCGACATTAAAGGCATCAGCCTTAAGATGGTTCATGAGGCTTGGCGAGCATACTATAACTGATTGGGATGGCATGAGAAGAGTATTTCTAAGGAAATATCAACCCTACTGCAGATCCAAAGACTCTAAATATGACATCTTTAGAATGAGCCAAGAAGAGGATGAAACCTTAGAGGAATACTTAGAACGGTTTTTCTACAACTTACAAAAATCCAAACACCGAACTATGCCTCTTGATCTGATCCGCACAATATTCTTGAAAGGCATCTGAGAGGAATACATGTATGACCTTGACTTGATGGGTAAAGGTGAAATTTCTGTTTTACCCTTTGAAGAAATCGTTGACCTATGCAAAAAGTATTGAAGGAGTAAAGCTAAAATGGGAAAAAGAACCCTGTCATCCAAAGTCGCAAAGTCTGCTTCAGCAAGTGTCACAAGGGATGAGATCGGGAATCTGTTAGAAGAATTTAAAATAGATCTGTTAAGCACGATAGGGAACCAAATTGACACTCTAAAAGCTAAAAAGAAACAAGAAGTTGAAGATCAGGTAATGGCTATTTTTTGCCCAAAGTGTCGAAAGAAACATGCATTAAAATATTGTCCACTAGAAAACATCCAAGTTTGTGCTTTCTGTATTGAACATCATGATATATTTAACTGTCCTAAAGTTAAGGTTTTGCAGAACTGTAATATGGCAGCCTATGCAGAGATGGAAAACGTGTATTACATGGGCACAAAGAGACCATGGCAGCCAAGACGAGCACCTCAAGGTATGTTCCCAAATCAAAATTTGCAATCTCCTGTAAATGATCAAATGTATGCACAGAATTCATGGAATGTACCCATGCCATGGAAGCACCAAAACCACCCACAACAACAATGGAGACCATCTCAATAGTACTATCAATCTTATCATACATATCCTCAATCATACCCATCATATGCACAGCCATATCAACAATACCATCAGCCATATCCATCACATTCTCAACCATATCAACAATACCATCAGTCGTATCCATCACATTCTCAACCATATCAACAGTATCCTCAGCAAGTTGTTTATCCGCCTCAACCTACTCAACAAGCACTGCCTACTCCTCCACCAATAAATCCACCACAACTACAATTTCCAGCTAACTCACAACCTTCCAGACCCACTCAAATTCCTGCTCAAACTGTCCCAAATCCGAATAATAGAGCAGAGAGGCCAGCGTACAATGTAGAAGAGGGAACCTCATATCCCACACTACCCTTGCAAAATATCAACCTGAGATCTGGTAAGGTACTCCAAAAAGATTCTCCAATAACAGATAGGCGAGAAGAAAACATAGAAAATGAAAATGAAATGACAAATCAAAAGAAATCAAACGATGATACCAGAGATAAGCAAATGTAACCATTGCATCCACCTTTTCCAGACCGATTGGTCCAAATCAAACCTCCACTGTCTATACCACAGTTTGATGTCTTAGATGAGCTCAAAAATGTCTACATAAAAATTCCATTGCTGCAAGCTATAAAAGACGTTCCCATATACACTAAAGCCATCAAAGACATGTGCCTCAAGAAGCTTGCTAGAAAAAGGATTGATCCTCAAACCATTCATGTTATAGGACATTTAGCAGGCCTTATGACCAATACCATCTCCATAGAAAAGTATGTTGATCCTGGCATTCCCAAAGTGACCACCATCATTAACAACATACAAATTCCAAACACTTTGATAGATCTTGGGGCCGCAATTAATGTCATGACTCTTGAAACCATGAGAACACTCCAGATTACACATTTGCAACATACAATGATTATTCTAGAACTAAGCTAATAGGTCTAAAGTGATTCCTGAAGGGATTTTGGAAGACATAATTGTCTCACTGGACTCTTGGGAGTATCCGATGGACTTTTTTAGTTCTCCAACCCAAATCCAATTTAGGAGGGCACCCTATCATTCTTGGTAGACCATGGTTTAGTGACTGCTGATGCATTTATAGGATGTCGATCTGGCAACATGATCATTTCAAGAGGGACTGACAGAAAACAACTCACCCTCTACCCATCGGCACAATCACCAGCAGTAACACATAATTTGTGGCTTGATGATAAATTCAATGATAAAGAAGAAGTACAATATGTTTTTAGCATTGACCAAATCTATGATTTCCAAGGACAAAACAATAATGATTTGGTAGAACTATTTCTTTCTCAACATGATATTTCCGAAAATTTGAGACATGACCAATATCATGCTGCAGATGTACTTTTAGCCCAAAATTTTCAGGAAACATGCACTATTCAATCTTTTCAAACCACATTTCACGACATCTTTCCAGTTCAATCCATCACCAACACATAGAGTCAGGTCATAGAGATTAGTCCAGGGAAAACTCTGAACACAGGCAATCATCTAGACTCATCTCAGCAAGAGAAATTGATCTGACTCTTGAGAAAATACCAGAAAGCCTTTGCTTGGGACTATACCGATATGCATGGTATTCACCCCGACACATGCACTCACCATATTTACACAGATAATACTATCAAACCAGTGAGGCAACCACAGAGAAGACTGAACCCCATGCTCCAAGATATTGTCAGAGAAGAATTTCAAAAACTACTGAGAGTTAATTTCATATATCCTATTTCTGACAGTCAGTGGGTATCCCCATTGGTTGTAGTGCCCAAGAAAAATGGTAAGTGGCGCATTTGTGTTGATTACAGACAACTGAACAAAGCCACGCTCAAAGATTATTTTCCACTACCATTTATTGACCAAGTGTTAGACACCCTAGCTGGGAAATCATCATTCTCTTTTCTTGATGGTTTCAGTGGCTACAACCAGATCAGGATAGCCTCAAAAGACCAGGGCAAAACCACCTTCACCTGTCCTTGGGGCACTTATGCTTACAATGTTTTGCCGTTTGGACTTTGCAATGCTCCAGCGACATTTCAGAGAGCTGTATTAGCTATTTTCGCTGATTTAATTCATGATTGTGTTGAAGTTTACATGGATGATTTTTCAGTATACGGCAATTCATTCGAACATGCATTAGAAAACCTTGAGAGCGTTTTGAAAAGATGTATTGAAACTAATATGTCCC
Organism: Pinus taeda; assembly: GCA_000404065.3. Taxonomy (NCBI): domain Eukaryota; kingdom Viridiplantae; phylum Streptophyta; class Pinopsida; order Pinales; family Pinaceae; genus Pinus; species Pinus taeda. The sequence continues at coordinate 2,158 of APFE031464986.1, read as the reverse complement.
TCACCAATGAGAAGTGTTTTATGATGTTGAACGAAGGGATAGTGTTAGGCCACTATATTTATTCTCAAGGCATCAAGATTGACCCAGCAAAGATCCAGATCATTGTCGATTTGCCAATTCCACAGAATCAAAGAGAGGTACGAAGTTTCCTTGGGTATGCAAGCTATTATAGAAGGTTTATTGAACATTTTAGTAAAATAGCTTTACCTTTGTTTAAACTTCTATCAAAAGATGTACTTTTCAGTTGGAATGAGAACTGCCAACAAGCATTCGAACTACTCAAAAAGAAGTTATCAACCGCACCAGTCTTGAGAGGGCATGATTGGAGCCTACCATTTCATATCTTTATAGATGCATCTGACACTGCAGTGGGTGCATCATTAGGCCAAAAAGAGGAATCTTGTACTTATGCCATTTACTTCATTAGCAAAAATCTAACACCTACAGAGTTAAACTACACAGTGACAGAGAAGGAAACACTTGCTATCATATATGTTATGAACAAATTTCGACATTACATAACTGGTTATGAAGTCTTTGTATATACTGACCATTTTGCCATTAAACATTTAATGAATAAACCAATAACTAGTGGCAGAGTTACCAGATGGTTACTATTGTTACAGGAATTCAACATCACAGTGTTAGATAGACCAGGTAAAGAGAACCAGGTGGCAGATTTTCTTTCTAGACTGCAAAATCAAGGTGAGGTTGTTCCAGTTGAATATTCTTTACTAGATGAAAATTTATTTGCAATTTCCATAGTAAATCCTTGGTATGCTGATTTGGCCAATTATTTGTCTACAGGAAGGACATCTCCACACTTTACTGCAAAGGAAAAGAGACTAGTCAAATAAAGTGCTAGATATTCATGGCTCAATGGCGATCTATTTTACACTGGTTATGACATGATCATTAGAAGATGTGTAAGAAATGATGAGGTAATTGATATTTTAAAATCTTTCCATGATGAACCGTGTGGTGGGCATTTTGCAGCTAAGCGACAGCATTCAAAGTTCTTACTCTTGGATACTACTGGCCATCCATTTTCAAGGATGCCAAGAAGTATGTGAAGAGTTGTGGCAACTGCCAAAGAATGGGCAGGCCAACAGCTACAGATGAGATGCCTCTTCAGCCCCAAGTTCACCTAGAGCCATTTGAAAAATGGGCTCTAGACTTCATAGGATCCATTAACCCAACCTCCAACGGTAAGAAGTACATCTTAGTATGTACTGATTATGTCACAAAGTGGGCTGAAGCCAAAGCCCTGGTTAGAGCCACCGAACACACAGTTGTCAATTTCCTTTTTGAAGAGATTTTTTTCAAGTATGGAGTGCCAAGGGAGATAGTGACTGATCAAGGTACCCAATTCACCTCAAAGTTGGTAAAGTAAATCATAGAAAAATACCAAATCAAGCATAGGAGAAGCACACCTTACCATCCACAGGCCAATGGGCAAGTGGAATCCACAAACAAAACTTTGGAAGGTATCATTACTAAAATTGTTGCAATGAACAGGAAGAATTGGGAAGAGAAGCTCAAAGATGCACTCTGGGCTTACAGAATCACATGGAAGGATACTACAGGATTACACCAACCAGTGGTGTACGACAAAGAGGTAATGCTTCCTATTGAGTTTCAAATAAACATACTTTAAACTTGGCTGCAGATTTTGCAAATTGACTTGGAGCCCAAGCACCAAAAAGAAAGAATCAGCAGTTGAACCAGCTGATGAATGAGGCAGCAAGCAGAGGAAACCACCATCCTCATTGCAAAAGCAAAGGAAGCAGTTGGCATGATGCACATATCAAGAAGAAGCAGTCAAGGAAGGTGACTGGGCTTTACTTTTTGACTCTAAGTTCAGAGATCATAAATCCAAGTTTACCACCCATTGGATGGGCCCATACCAAATTGTTCAGGCTTATGACAATGGTTCAGTGAAGCTCACAACTATTGATGGAGAAGGTCATTCATTTACTGTCAATGGTCATCGCCTGAAACTATATACTAAGCCCACTAGCAAGCAAGATTTTCTCCACACAGTATCTCAACAAAGAGAGGTTGAGATACTGCAACCCTCAACTGCAGTATCCCTACCTTAGTTTATTTTCTTTCAATTTCGAAAAAAGAAATTAAAAAAAAAAATAGAAAAAATAAA